>WNLN01000119.1:0-82823 GCA_021347865.1 Sarocladiaceae sp. CBMAI 1973 | reverse complement strand
GAAACTATAAGCCAGCTGAGAAGTTATGACGTGGCTAGTGTGCGAGATCATCCAGTCCCATAAATACGAGCCTCCTGCTGTACATGAACTAAGACGCTGGTACTTTGCGTCCGAAGAGACAACCGTATAACTAGCGCGACCAAAGACACGATAAAACATCTTATTAGACACTGAGATGATGCTAGAAGATCTTTATTAATCGTTTAGGGACTGCATCTAGCGATCGATGTCTTGCTTCCCAGGTATAGCACGAGAACCACAAGCCCCTGCGTACTCCACGTTTCTAGGCATTTCTAGAGCAGAAGATCCTCGCAGTCGGAGGTTAAACAGACATCCTCATAACTTTGTTTCAAGTATAGCCCATTCTTAATAATAGAGTATTGCAGTTCTCAAACTGCACTATCCATCGTAGCTCCTTGACTGTATGAAGGCTGCACCTACCACAGCTAAGAAGAGCTGTTGTCCAAGCAGGGATTTTGAAGGCCGGAATCAGGGATCACTGTATCTGATCGACTAAAAAAAGTTTTCCTGAATTACCTTGATTCGCGATGCGGCCAAAAAGCTGTCGATCATCATGTGGAGTCATCGGACGAGAATCTCCAGAAATTCTCCAGTGCGTTCTGCCGATGGAGATGGTCTCGGGGCAAAACCTCCTTAGGGTCTCCAACTTTCTCCAGCTTGACCTCATAGTGGACATCATGGAGCTGTAAACCTTTGAAGATTTGATCTATTTCCCGGGGAGTCTGCTCAGTTTGAAGAGATTTGCATATACGGAAATTTCCACAATTTACTGCCAATGGTGGCCACTCTTACAGCTCTACGTAGAACCGCGTCCAAATATAAGTTGAATAGATGGCGCAGGCTCTTAGCTCCGAATATTCATTTGTATGCTCTTACTCTTGACCAGACCGGCACAAGCTTACAACGTGCCACGCTTGGATTATTCAGCACTTTATGGCTCCTTACTGGCAGCTCGTCTTGCCTTATGCCGCGAGGCCATGGCACCAACCTGAGAAACACAGCCTGCCTAGTCTTGACGGGAATGGCTTGCTCGATTTCAAGCCCAAAGATGAGGAGAATCCTCAAAATTGGTCCTCCTCCCGACGATGGTGGATAACTGTCTGCAGTACATTCGTCGTTCTCAACGGGACCATGGCCTCCAGTGCTCCCTCTGGCTGCCTCCAGTCTCTTACCGAGCACTTCAACGTCTCCGAGACAGCCGCCAATCTATCCATAACTCTTTACCTTCTCGGCTACTGCGCGGGCCCTTTCTTCTTCTCGCCGCTCTCTGAGTTTTACGGTCGGCGCTGGGTTATGTGGTTCACCTTCTTGGCATACATCGCCTTCACATTCCTGACGGCATTCCCTCCCAATTTTGGAGGCTTCCTCGTCGGCAGACTTTTAGCTGGGATCTTCGTCGCCGGTCCAATCGCAAACGCTCCAGCGGTGTATGCGGATATCTGGGAGCCAGTTCGAAGAGATGATGCCATGGTCTTGTACGCGACGGTTGTCTGGTCTGGACCGAATCTCGGCCTCATTGCTGCAGCCTTTCTGGACGAGGCATTGAACTGGCGGTGGACATTCCACTTCATACTGATGCTGTGTGCATTCAACATCCTCCTCATGATGACGATACCGGAGACCAACTCAGCCATCATCCTGAAGCAAAAGGCAATGCGGATCAGAAATGCGAAAATCCCCGGCTACAGCAACGTCAAGGCTCCAAGCGAGGCTGATGAGGAGAGTATCATTCACAAAGTCAAGGTGCTTCTCGCGTGGCCATGGTTTATCGCCGTGGACAAGATCGCTCTTCTTTGTAACGTCTACCTTGCCGTCGTCTTCACTCTGCAGTTCATGCTGTACAGTGTCTATCCCGTGGCCTTCACCGACATCAGGGGGATACGCCCGTCTATCGCGCAGCTGCCGCTGATCGGAGCCGTTATTGGGGCACTGATAGCTGCGTGCATCTTATTGTATGATACACGGTGGCGGGCGAAGATGGCGTTGAGGACGAAAGTGAACAACCCTGAGCGACGATTATACATGGCCATGATCGGCGGTATCACCTTTCCCATCGCCATGTTCTGGTTCGCCTGGACTGCACACTTTGAGTAGGTATACATCCTCAACTCGTTCCTACACAGACTAACATACATACGATAGGTTCGTGCACTGGGTAGTCCCGACTCTCGCAGGGACACTCCTGTCCACGGCTCTCATGCTCATCTTCGTAGCATGCTTCGGCTACCTGATCGAGTCGTACATTCACCTCGCCGCAATGCTGGCCGCAACCAGCACAGTATTCCGATCCCTCGGCAGTGCGGCCGCTCCCATCTTCACTTCATTCATGTTCGATGCGATGGGTGTTGGAGGAGGAGCTTCTTTGATTGCAGGCGTCGCTGTTATTCTGGCATTTATACCTTTTTACTTTCACCGCTGCGGGCAGCAGATTCGGATCAAGAGCAAGTTCGCCTCGAGTGTGTCATGTTGATAGCTGAGAAGAGACAATGTCAAGATGAATGATGATCAAACAAGCTGCAATGGTATTCTTGCACCCGTATATGCAGCCCAGGCCAGTGTGATCATTGAATAAATTGTGTTTGTCTCAAGTAAAAAGTGCCTCGGCCTCATACTTGGGTCCCTATCCTTGTGTCGGCAGCCGGCGAATTTGGGATGTAATCAACGGGCAATTGTTGTACTTGAATGAACGCGCTATTCGAACATAACAAGTCAATCCGAGGTGAATAACTCGGTAACCCAGAGCGCAAAGATGCAAGTTAAGGTACCTTACTTTGACATTGGCGCGCCCTGCCTCTGACAAGACACGCCCCACCAAGAGATTCGTTGATTGTTTTTCGGACTTAAAAAGGGCAAAAAGCACATCTATGCGAATACCGTATATATGATCTACTTGACTATCATCTTAATTTTAATTCTAATTCTATTGTAACCAAATCAACTTTAACCATGTCGATCGCGACAGTTACTCCTCAGCTGTTCGAGCTTCGAACGCATCGCAATGGCGACATGGGCCTCATCACACAGCGACACGCCATCATTTATAACAGAGAGCCATATAATTGGGACCAACGGTTCGAAGCTCTTGTAGCAAGAATCACCGCCGACTTCATCGACAACTACAAGCCTGCGAAAGAGCGATGCTGGATCGCTGAGAAGGATGGCAAATTCCTCGGGTGCGTAATGCTTGTACAAGACCCCGATAACACGGATGTTGCCAAACTGCGGCTGTTACTTGTTGAAGAAGAGGCTCGCGGTATGGGTGTTGCCACACGTTTAATCTCTGTGTGTATTGAGTTCGCGACAGAAGCTGGGTATAAGTCAGTTGTGCTATGGACACAGAGTATACTGGAGGGTGCAAGGAGGTTATACACCCGAGCTGGGTTCAGGCGGATCGAGTCGGAAGAGCATGAGTCGTTTGGACATGTTCTGATGGGTGAAAAGTGGCGGTTAGATCTGTAAAGTGTGGCATAATGGCTCTTCAAGATACCACGAACACACACATATCATTGCCTTGAGGAATGACACAGGATGGACTGGTTGAGCTGGACTCTACGCTGCATTTTGCTACAGGCCTTGGGGCCACTGTCGTGCAGGGCACCCACCTGCACCAGAGGCACCCTTGACCGATCCGCCCCATCGAATCTGAGCCTTTTGATCTGTCCTTGTTGTCATCGCATTGCAAGAGCATTACAGATATACTTGTTGCATGTGCCTTCGATGGACCGGGTCGATGACATTTCTTCAGGGTATAGTTAAGCTCGATAAAGCTATGTAAAACGGACGCAAAACACAATATTGCACAGCTCTCAAGACCGTGAATATCCTCTCATCGAAAGACCAAGACCAACGCCAAAACCAGCTCAGGAACAAATTGCAAATCGAGACACACCCAGATCGCTACAAACTTGACACGCACCAGGAGACTCTCTCAGCCCTCGTTGTTCTTCTCGTCCAATGCGACACACGCCGCGACCATAACAGCCATATCAACGCCAGGCGCGACACTCAAGGCATACGTTTGCTGACCGAACAGGAGCTCGCGCTTGTTCAGCAGACGGCGATCGATTCGTGCGACGACTGCGCCGCTGCTCTCCTCGACGATGTCGGCGGCGGTGTCGAACCAGCCACCACGCATTGTGAGCCTGACTTCCTTGCCGTCGAAGTTCTTGAAAATAACTGTCGCTTTGCTACCCATGACTACACCTTGTCAGCTCATTCATTGCACAGCTGATCAAACTCAGCCCTTGATATGGACTTACGTTTGAAGGAACTCTTGACTTCCAAGATCTTCTCACCAGCGGGATTCTCAGCAGCGAAAGTGGTGTGAATATGCATCAACTCCTTCACAATATCGAAAAGGTGGTTCTCCTGCATGTCTGTCACAGTCTTGCGGCCGGACACGCTCATTTTGCGACCCTTGATCTTGAATATCGGCTGGCCATTGATCAATTTAATATCGAAGCTGTCGCCCGTAAGCGACATGACCTTCTCCTTGAGAACCAATGTCTCTGGACCCTTTGCGACCCAATTTTGGAAGATGCCGATTGGGCGGGGAACGGGAGGGAGCGAAGCCATGATGTGTTGTGTTGGTGTTGTGCGATTGAGGTCAATGGAGGGTCGAAAGTGGTACTAGGCGATGTTGTGGAGATGATGAAGTGTAGCTCCTGCGATGAGCCTTGGCCTTGGAGTCTTTATATGTTTCTGAATGACGTGAGATCCTGATGCCAGATCAGCCTTACCGTACGAGGACGAGTTATGGTCGATTGCGGTTTAAGGCGCAGCAAGGGGCGGGTCAACACTACGATGTCATAGCCACGAGAATGGCCACTGATCTGCGGGACCTGATCCAGTGATAGGGCCATGTCGCGCGCTGTGCGATTCGACGTATTACTCGTCTGTGCCACTGGTGGGAGGCCCCTCGCAGCATCATTCCTCAATTGGGAAGTCCTGTCAACGAATGAGGCGCAGCTTAGGTTATTCATCACATGGACCCGACATTGATTCAACGCACTCAGTGCTGGTCTTGTCATTGAACTTACGGTATTCGGTTCGTCGTATCACAGAACCCATCGCATTTTTCTCTTGGCTCTCGGTTGCGCTGACAGCGTGTCAGATCTGACCACTTACACCACTGTGCCGACTGGATACTAGAACTTGGTCAAGATGATTGCAGGCAGCTTCTTAAATTCATCATCATCATAGTTGGACGCAGTGAAAAGGGACCATTGAACCTTGAATGCAGTCTGAAGTTCTCGCACATCAATATGGAGATAAGCAAACAATGAAGCAACCTCAACCACACTATGGCGCCGCGTGAATGCCCATACCACAACCCGTCGAGTACTGCTTGGTCGTGCTCCCACCAACATGCTCCTTCTTCGCAGCCCCAACACAAGGACAATGAGCCTCATGATCATCCACCCCATTCACCTCTCCATCCTTCGCCGCACCCTCAGCATCCCTCGCCGCCTTCGCTACCGCACAAATACACTCAAGTGTCACATCCCCAAACGTCCCTCCCGTAGTACTAGCCCCCTGCGGCTGATAAAACGGCGGCTCACTATCAGGCAACCAAGTAGGCACAACCCGTCCATACGGATTCTTCCCCACGCGATAATCCGAGTGTCCGAATCCATCGAAGCGAATCTTCCAAGTCATCGGGAACGGGATCATCTCATCCCAATTAGGCGTGAGATACGTATCCGTCGTCGGTCGCAGAACATCATCAGAAAATATCGCATCGCGCTCAGCTTTCGGAAGAGGTAGAGTTTGGGTTTTGATGCGCTCGACACGTCGTGGGGCCATGTAATTGGCGTAGCCTTCTGCTGATTCGTCGATGCGGACTTTCTTGAGTTTGCCTTGGGCGTCGTGGCCGCGACGGGGGTTCTTCATTGTTGCGATGAATTTTACCATGGAGTTGAGTGAGAGGACGCCGAAGCGGACGGGCTGGAAGACGCCATATTTGTCGGCGATGCTGAGCTGCGATTCTAGGATCTCGATATCGTCTCTGTGCTCGACCAGAGGCTCGACGACGGTCTTCAGAGAGGCCTAATAGTGATTCATGGTTAGCCCGTCATCCGCACGCTGCTGATCAGGACACTTACAAGATCTAGGATGATAGTGTCACCCTTCTTGACCTTCGTTCCCGCAACTGTGTATTCCAGGTTGTTGATTGCCTTTCGCACAATCGGCATTCTCACGGAAGCTTGAGCGACCTTTTGAATGCTGTGCGCGAGAGTCTTGTTGGCCTCGTCAGGGTCATCACTGAAGGCGAGTCGCTGGATCTCGACCCATCTCGGCTCCTTCGCCTTTTCACCTTGGAGACTGGCGCCGTACAACTCTTTCATGTAGTCATCCAAAACAGCCGTGAACTACACGCCTAGATTAGCATACGCGACCAGAGCAAACGAGGAAGGGATACTTACCGAGATGACGGAATGATACGCAAAGTCAAGACAAATCAACAACAAAATAGCAGCCGCCTTCCCTGCATCACTCTCATACTCCAACACCATCTTCGCAACATACAACCCAAGCTCACTCATCGGATTAGTCGTCTTCTTCCCAAACAGCGCCTGCGTAATCCCCCACTGCTTCGCCTGGAAGATATTCCCCTGCCTCGTGAGACCCGTCAAAAACGCCATGGACGTCTTGAACGCATTACGGCGCTTCATAAGTTTCGTCTCGTCAGCGTTGTAGGAGAGGAAGACTTGGCAGTTGGTGATGTGTTGGTAGATTTCGTTTTCGGTGTGGGAGGAGGTTGGGTTGGAGGGGGTGCGGAGTTTAGAGCCGAAGCCGAGGAAGTCGGCGACGTAGCGTGTTACCACGGGGATGGCGAAACTACAGATATGTCAGTCAAATACTCTTAAGAAAGTGAGTTCTCCTGAGAAGATAGGACAGGGGAACTTACTCTCTGGTGGCGTCGATCTGGAAGGTCGAGTGTGTCATGGCAACAGCCTCCCTCTTCACAACATAACGCATCAACTTATCCATGTAATCCTGCAACTGTGGCTCAACCGACAATATATGATCATCCAGTTGCTTCGCGTCAATAGTCGGAGGATCACGCCGGGAGTCCAAGACATCGGCTACAGCTGCCGGCAAGTTATGCTTATGGTACAAAGCAGGATTCACAAGATCACCACTCTTATCTGTCAAGATCTTCATGATGTCGGGGTATGTCGTCAGATAGATCGGCTTCTGAGGCTTGCTGGGCGGCTGTGACTTGGCATCTCTCTTCGGATCCTGAGTTTCCCTGAATTGAGGTCCATAGCCTTGTGCTTTGGCGTAGGTGGCATTCTGCTCAGCTGTGTAGAATGGGTGGAAGAAGCGGACTGTGTCATAGGTGAACCATCCAGGGAATGCTCGCTGGATCAGTCGGTGAAAGACAGAAGTCTTGCAGATGTCGTTGTCTGGGGTTACCTCTTTCATGCCCCATGATGTGAGCGAATTTGTGTTCCAATCGACAGTGTAGAATCGATCAGAGCGGACCAGAGTAATGGCATCGGAGAAGATGGCTGTCCACAGTGCAGAACTGGACTGCCTCGGACCAGGATCCAAACCCATAAACTCATCCGACTCACAGAAGATACCAGGATACAACTCGATCTTATCAGGATGCTCATACAGATCCCTCAGCGCATTCTGAATCTCCACGTTCTGCGTCACACTCTCAAACGTCGCATGTCTGTACATGCCAAAGAACTCCCTGAAGTCATTGAGAGTGCCGACCTCCCACTTGCGAGCCTGCAAAATACCCATGATCTCCACTGCTTTGAGACACTTTGGTGTATTGCGAGGGCCGAAGTTGGAGATAGGGTCGTCCATGGATGAAATGAGCGCGTCGACCATTCTTTGGTCATCGAATAGATTTGTGTACGGGTTTCTGGTGAACTCCTTGGACTCCTCTGGGGGAGTCGGCTTCGCCGGATCAGTACTGTCAGGAATACCAAACGTGACTTCCCAGGGCTCATCAGGAGCTATACCAGCAGCCGCTTGAGCTTCCTGATACTTCTTGATGGCACCCATCTTCTGCAAGAACACTGGCAGAGGAGTGTCGCGAGGATTGTCGAATTTTAGTTTCTTCTCCATGTACTCCTCCGTATAAGCCTCATCTTTGAGAGAGATGGCGCAGTGGAAGCGATAGAGCAGGTTGAACTCGACAGTGACCTGGTTGCCCATACCACGGGTAGTCTTTTTCTGATCAAAGTCGGCGCGGGGGTCGAGTGTGAAGTTGGTGTCGAATTGGTGGAAACCCATCAATGCCCGAAGGTAGTCATGAACGGAGATCTGGATGTAGATACCGCAAGTGATGAGACGAGCCGTGTTGAATAGATCATCATCATGCTTCGTCCAGGCAGCTTCCCATTGGACCTCGAAGTCTTTGCGGTTCTTCTCCCACGTCTCGCCATCTTTGGCCGCAGACTTGGCGTCCTGTAGAATCTTCTCAAGAGCCTTCTCGTATGGAGCAAGCTCCTGAGCAACAGCTTCGCTCTTGGCCTTCCTTTCAGCGTCCATCTTCTTCTGCTCGGCCTGCTTCTCAGAAGGTTGTGGGTTCTTGGGGGGCTTCATCGGCTCATATTCAGCTGCCTCCCACTTCTTCCACAATTTCTCGTACTCATCGCAGACAGCCTTTGTCTTGTCATCGACTGAGCCGTTTGAACCCGCGAAATTGTACACCAGCGAAACAAGCTTCGACTGTCC
The DNA here is from genome assembly GCA_021347865.1 of Sarocladiaceae sp. CBMAI 1973. NCBI lineage: Eukaryota > Fungi > Ascomycota > Sordariomycetes > Hypocreales > Sarocladiaceae > Sarocladiaceae sp. CBMAI 1973. Next base: position 74,099 of record WNLN01000119.1, on the reverse strand, counting down.
GTACTTCTTCGGAATGGAGAAGCGACCGTTCTCGTTGATTCTGGCCAGCTGTCTAGCGGCATAATTGTGGTAGCGATTGTACATGACAAGCATGATACAAACACCAGGAGGCTGTCTCAACAACCGATCTTCGGCAAAGGTATCTGGCTTGAGCAGGCCAAGTTTATACCTCCCATCTCGAACCTTGCGCTGCATCTCTTTCGTGTAGCCGTAAAGCGGCGACAAGTCAAGGTAAGACGAGCTATCCGAAATGTTCTTGTCGTCATCGTTGGTTCGGAAAATGTCGTGAATGATGATGGTTGCGTGGTAAATGAGCATGGCGGAGAGGCCAGATTCACTCTTTCGACCGCCTTCCTCTCTCATCATCAACTTGTCGAAGAGATCAGAAGGATCCGGGAGTGCACCGAGGGGGGCCGTCTTTGATGGGACTGTTTTGGCGTAGGGAGCACCGGCTTGGCCGAGATGAGGGTGGAGGACGCTGTTGAACTTGCCGTCTGCCGTGCGATACTGGAACGCGTCGCCGAGGTAGGTCAATGGTGCTAATAACATATCAGTGTTGGCTCAGATTTGCCAAGCAGGGTAATTCTGGTCTGTACATACGATGCAGCATCTTGTCATATTTGTCCTTGACTTGGCCGTCGATGAGCTCTTGGCGCTTGACGCTGTAATTGGAAAGACTGCCTGCGATCGTAGCAAGACTTTGTCCCTGTGACCAGCAGGTTAGTAAAGCGTCCAGATCCTATGCTCAGGTACCTATAAGGTACTCACATCAATCCCTTTGCCCTTGATGAAGCCATCAATGGTTCGCTTCAAAGCACCCCAATTGCCAGGCTGGAGGACAGTTGCGATATCAGCGAGCAAGCTTGTCTTGGGAACAATTTGGTTCTGTGCTCGCAATCAGTATCAGAGATGATGCGAAAAGCTTGGGGTAAGCGTACTCCGATGAGATTGTCTCCGCGAAACTTGGCGTATCTCTCGTCGTTTTCCTTCCTGTTTCTGACCTGCAAGGTCAACTCCATGAGCTCCTGGTCCTGCTTGCTGATGCGAACGGAACCCATGGCTGAAAGTTAGTGGCCACACCACAATGAAGATATGACGAATGCTCGAGTCTCTCCAAAAGAGTGTGAAGAATGAAGAAAGCTGAACACAGGAGAGGGTGGTTGTAGGCCGTGGAGTATGAATGCTCGGCCTTGCTCCACGTGGTCGGCAGGAGGAAAGATCAGAGTTCAAGTTGGAAGATGAGAGAGCAGAAGCAGCGTTCACGATCCAATGGCACAGGCTAGCAGCAGCGCATATAAATCTGAACAGTGCATGAGAGGATGCAGCATGGCGTCTCACATAGTAAGATAGCGCAGGGTCTGGATGTCGTAGTCGGGACAGCCGACGACGTCTAGACTAGTCAAGGAGATCACAACATTCCGATGATGGTCTCTCGTGTCTGATTCTGGCCCACTAATACATCAAAATACTTGGATGAAGAGTGTGCACGTCCGAGCGAGGCGTTCAAGTCGTCGCATTGCGTAGTCAAGGTTCAGGGCTAGACAACGTGGCTGGCGGCTGGATGCAGACTATGGTAAGAAGAGGTCTCAGAAACAGTCCGTTGCTGACCATTGAACTCTTTTCGTCGATTCAGCTCGTTCGATAGATTCCCAGACTAACTGGGGCTAGCTGAAGACCCCAACTAAGGGTCCAGGGCAACGGCGCCGTGTCTAATGAGGATGGAGCAGCCACTTGAGAGTCTTACCACAGGGCTGGCAGATGCGGTTCTCGAACTCAGTCAACTGAGACGAATCACCTTCAAGGGAATGGTCAGGCACAATAAGGAGTAATGGTATGGAGTCGTTACGCGGCCACGAGGTCGTGTATAAGACAGAGTCCCGCAGTTGGTGGCTGGCTGAATGCTTAGCATGGGAACTAGCGGGCGGCCCGCGGCCTAGACTCCGCAGCCCTCTCGGGACTGGTCTGTACCCCAGCTCCAGCCCTACAGGAAGCTACTCCGTATCTGTTCGACCGAAGGAGACTATGGATGTGACTATTGCCAGAAGTTGAACCCTCGCGACTGAGTTTCCGCTTACGACCTCGTATTGGTCTGCTTAGCTACGATAACGGCAAGCCACGGGAACCATGACTCCCCAATCGAGCGACGAGACGAATAAAGTTCCGTATTTGGTGCGAGCACTGTAGTTACCTGTCGTTCAAACTGCAAGATTACCATGTCGCAACATTTCAATCGAGAATCAGTGGATCGGGCTGGCCGAGTCGGGTCATCTGACTGGACCTAGGAATGGTTGCGCTGTGTAAGTGGACGCCACCAATGCAGCCCTGGAACGGTGGCAGAGTCTGGGACCATGTCCACGGAATGAAGGGTCTTCGTATCTCAAGGGTCTAGGCGTCTCCTTATCAAATGGATTCAGGATGCGCAAAGCCATAATTCGTTGATGCCATCGCCCCGGTCCAGCACCAGTTCACATTGTGCTTCGTTGACAGCCTCCAAACTTACAACTTACTCTCCTCAACCTGACCTTTGCTTCACATTTCGATCATCGAGATCGATCAATTCATCATGGATCTTCCAAATGGCCATCCTCCTCTTAGTGTCGGCGACTACAAGCGTGAGGGCTTGTCCGCAAGCAGAAGCCCTTGCCCAGTCGTCAACGCCCTCGCCAACCACGGCTTCATCGAACGCGACGGCAAAAAGATCACCATGAAAGACCTCAACGCCTCCATGCGACACGTCGGAATGAGTCCCCTTCTTGGCTCAGTCTTCGCCATCCCGACATACTTCGAGTATCATGACCCATCAAAGTCGTACCGCAAGAAGCCCGTCAGCACCATGCAGAGAATCTGGACTCTGCTGAAGAACCCATATACCTTTTTCGACTATTTTGGATGCTGGAAGTCCGGGCAGGTCAATGATAAAGGGAAGAAGTTCTTGAACCTTGTGGATCTTGCGTCGCATGGTGGTATTGAGCATGATGTATCTCTGTCTCGTCGCGACATTGGCCAGAAAGCCGGCAACAATGATCCACAAGATGATCTGATTGAGAACATGCTTCAGTACTCCTCCGACGGCGGCAAAACACTGACAATTGATGATCTGGGCCGCTTCATCAAGGCTCGTATCCAGCAGCAGCTGCAGGACAATGAGGAGCTAGTTTACGGGCCGGCAGAGCACCAGGTCAATTGCGGCCAAGTCGCTCTGATGATGGGCTGCTTTGGTGACGGCAAGACTATTCGCGTGGACTATGTTCGTGCTATCTTCAAAGATGAGAGACTGCCATATGCAGAGGGTTGGAAGAGGAGGAAGTGGTGGACTATGGGGTTGGTTGAGTTCTTTGGTGCTGTGAAGAGGATGACTACGGCGGTTGGTGTGCAGTTCTAAGCAACAGCTCATGGTTCGCAAATTGTAAGCAATGTCAGACTGGTCTTATTGATGTTCGGTTCTGAGTTTCTTCGAGTCAATTACTATATATGAAGCAATGACAATACCTTGAAGAGCGCGTCGAATTTGGCACTACCCAACGATGCCTATAGTGGTCGGGCTATAGTTGCGGCAACGGCCCGCGCCCGTCTGGCGCTACTGTTCTCTTGCCGTTACTGGCTTATCGTTCCAAACTTCAACTCGCCTGCGGCTCTACAAGTTCATTCTTTTCTTTCACCATTTGACCTGAGCTCAATCGAATCCTCTAAATAATGCACCTTCTGCAATAGCCACGAGTTGAGAAACTTTGGTCCGACAAAACTTAGGAACGCCGTTTTGGTGTCACACGCCCAACACAGCCAGCCACAAGTCTGACAAGCATGCTCACCGAAAGTTGACGCCAGCCATCAACGCACTTGATACTAGAACATAGCTGATCAATAGGATCACCGTTACTGGCGAGCTGAAAGATGGAGAAAGTCGACTATTGGCACGACCGCATTGCGCCAGCATACCAAGGGAGGAGTTCCCCCGTCTTAGGCGGCTGTGGCGTCCCTAGTCTACCCAGTTGTAAGTGTCTAGACCATGGCAACCCGAGACAAGGGTCCAATGTTTGTAGACACCGGAGAACTAGACCATTTAGCATGCCCGCGATGGCATTTCACGGAAACGAATGGGGTCACCGAAAAGCCAGTCTTCTGGCGAGGCCAATTATTCGTGTACTTCGCTTGGAGGCACGTTTTGAGCATAAGAGTGGTCTAGATGGCGCATCACAGGCCTGAAAATGGCAGAGCTCGTCCTTGCCTCGCTTGCCAGAAAAGCGACATTCACTCAGGTGAATAACCGACTTGATCATTGTCCTTCAGGCTCATCTTCATTTTATCATACTCTCACTTCATCAAACTTGCAACTTTGCAGTAGGATCGCTTCAGGGTCCCTCCATTCAACACAGTCCAATATGCCTGCCTACGTCCCCGCAATGCAGGGCCTGGCCATCACCGGCAGTCTTTGGAATGCCGGCAGCATGACCACAGCTTACCGTCTGCTGCCCGCCATCTATCCCACCGTCTCAAAATCACCCAAAGACGCTACCAAGCAGTGGGAGTTCTACTACTGGACTCTCTCAGCCACAGTACCACTTGCAGACTTGGCCACATTCATCGTCATCGGCAGTCTATCGTATATCGAGCACAAAGAGAACAAAGCTGGTGCTGCTTGGAAGATTTGGGCGACAGCGGCAGGTCTCATGCCGATTGGCTGGGTGTGGGTTCGTTTGGTGATGTTGCCGCCTTCCGACAAATTACTGGCGGTGGCTGCGGGCAAGGATGAGGGCAGTGCCTTGTTATCGGAGGAGAAGAAGACACTTGATCTCCTGAAGCAGTTTAATTGGCAAATGGGCGTGAGGATGATGTTCCCGTGGGTTGTCGGTGGACTTGCCATGTGGGCTTCACTTGGTGTATAAGGCGCAGCATGATACCATGGCGGTACTTTGGAGAAGAAAGGCTCCAGCGTCCATCAATTGCCCTAATCCGATGCCAGTTATATCTTCAAAAGATTCATTTGACGCACCGAATGTACATTTTTACACAAAGCAATCGTCTCTAGGACTTGTGGGTAGGAAAATGGTGCACTCAGCACGTTGTTGCCTAAGGGAAGGTGCAATGAATCCGCCCAACGAGGGGTAGTGAATGGGCACAGCCACTCACATCACCAAAATACCTCGAGAGACATCACTTGTGAGGACCATGACCAAAACGGCAGTGACTCAATAAAAGCAGAGCTTCTTCACTTTGATACGTACCTGTTTTATTGGCGCTGTGTCATCATCCTTCCTGGCCTCGTCTGACCACGACACTCGTTCTGATGGAATCACTTTGTACGCACTGCTCTGCGCTCTTCACAGCTCAAGACCTTGCTCCACCACTTGGCGAAGTTTCTCATCACCCGACTATCGGCGACCTCAGTCGATCAGCAGTGGACTGCGCTTTGTGTAAGACTATTTATGATTTCTCGTCTCTTCCGTATCTCAGAGACCGATTCCCGGACATCGAGGCTCAATCCTCTGGTATCCTGCCAATCGCGCTCAAAGTGCTTAGCGTGGGCCACTCCAGTACCACGGGAATCTTATGGTTCATCCTGCAAGGCCAGATCAGTGTAAAGCATTACAATTTCGCCGCGAAATTTGATCTCACGATCACATCCCGTTCAAAGGATGGTATGTCCTAGTGGCAAAGACACAATTCCTACATTTGCAAGGACAAGCGCTGATAGTGAGATTGTTCAGGTTCTGTTAGTTACAGTCCGTTGTGGAAAGGACAAGATCCTTCCTTTGAGCAAAGATGTGCACTCATCAAGTCATGGCTGGATGAGTGCATGTTGAACCACCCAGATTGTTCTCCTCACCTCAATGACCCGCATCAGTATCCGACGCGCCTCATCCATGTCGGTTCAGAGGACCAGAACCCACGCGTGGTCGACACCAGAAGCAGCGCCCTCCAGAATGTCGTATACGCTGCACTGAGTCATTGCTGGGGCGATTTACAACCATTGAAATTGACGAAAGATAACCTCTTGGAGCTACAAGACGAAATCCCGCTCAACGATATTCCTAGGACATTCCTCGAGGCTATCCGGCTCATGCGCTGGCTGAACATCCAGTATCTGTGGGTCGATAGTCTTTGCATCATCCAAAACGACCCGGAGGACTGGGCCCATGAGGCAGCAAGAATGAATCAGATATACTCAGGCAGCTCCATTGTCGTCTCGGCTGAAGACTCCCAGAACGGCACGCAAGGATGTTTTGTTGACGTAGAGCAGGACTTAGACGGCTCAAGTCAAACGCCTGTTCGAACGCTGAGGGTTCAGCCTCAAGGTCTGGATACGACTATAGACCTCCGAGCCTATTATGATGACGTCGAACACCCACGAACAATCAACGTTTTAAGAACAAGAGGCTGGGCTCTGCAAGAACAGCTACTGGCTCATCGCGAGGTCATTTGTACGCGCCCCGAACTTCGCTGGAGATGCCAACACATGCAGAAGACGGAAACCGGCCACGAGTTCGCCATACAAGAAAGTCTATATCGCGGACTTCTTAGTCACACTGCACAGGAGAGCAAGTGGCTCTGGTGTGATTGGATGAGTGACTACTCCTCACGAGATTTCACCTTTTCATCAGACAGACTAAGCGCTCTCGCTGGTATTATTCATCACTACAGCGAAAAGACAGGGTTTAAGCATGTTCTTGCGTGCTGGTGGGAGACCATGATTGATGACCTTCTTTGGATTCGAGGCAAAGACCTTGTCAACTCTGACACGAGTCTTCCTTCCATTCCCTCATGGTCGTGGATCTCTCGAGCAGAAGATGTGAGCTTCGATGTGTGGAAGCATAGAGCTGGCCACGGACCATACACTTCCATACAAGTGGATGATACTTCAGTGATACAGGCAGATATAGATTGGGCTGGCAAGCCAATGATCTCCAAACTCCTCTCCTCAACGTTGGTTCTTGAGGGGCCTCTCCAGGAGATTGCTTTGCGCGTTGATCCGCGGGCGCTATCATACAATCCTCCATATCTCAACATAGGAGACGAGGAGCCAGAAGTGGGGAGGTCTGATCAGGGCGGGAATCCTATCCCTTGGCGTTGTGCGGGCCAGTTTGACAACGAGATAGTTCGGGAGGACAATCGCTACATGTGTCTGCTGATGAGAACGGTGCGGTCGAAAGGAGAGGACAAGGGCTTGGCTTTTAGCCACGTAAGTGAGACGTTCCTAATGCTTACGGCGGAAGCAAGCACAGACGGGAACGAGGTCTTCCGAAGAGTTGGGATTGCCACTGTTAGTGGCCAGGAGAGTATGTTTAGCGATGCGCCAAGGACAAGACTTCGCCTAGTCTAAACAAGGGAAAGACACGTTTTGGGAAGGAGACTCTTCAGCACGCAAACCTCTTATAAAGAAGCAGCAAGAATCGCTTGCGCCTTAGGAAGATTGAGAATGCGATCTAAATCCTTGTATGATAACAACTTAAGCATGTTCATCCCTGATACTTAGCCACCCTAGCAGGTGCAAAGCCCTCGCAAGGCTATTGTAGAGTTCAGACCAAAGTAGCTTAGTACCTTAATACTAACTATAAGTCCGCCCTCTTATTGCTCTTTTCACCTTCGCAAGATGAGGTTCGAGGAGATGCATTTGCAAGCACCCTTCGTGTGGCATGGAATCTCCCTCTCTGTAGCTAAGTTGTAGATGAGCTAGGATTTACCCCTAAAATAGAGATATAGACCAGACCGTTTCTTCGAGCTTGAAAGTGAGGCCTTACTGCATTAACTGTATGTTGAGAACAAGCTGAATTGACCATCGATAGTAGGGTAAAAGAGGGAAGAGAAGTCTTAACAGCCCTCGGCCTCCTCGCAAAGTCTCATAAAGGTATACGGCGTTATAAGCGGATACATAATAGTCAACCCTAGTCAAAAACATTAGTTATATTCTGAAGAATTTTGCTAGTGTTTATCATCTACTTAGTGATATGATCTCTATTGGATGTAGGCTAGGCTATTCGAAGTTCATAGTAGTGTATATTGCATATTTCTACTTATATATCTCTCTCCGACCTGCAATCTACCTAATCTCAATTTCTTGAATATATGTTCCACTCTGCTCCAGCTCATCTATCACTTCGCTTTCCATCAATCCCAGCACAAAACAATGCCCGATAACGACATAATAGGCACATTCCGGACGCAAGATTAATGGACAATGGTAGCCAAGGAGGCAGCAGACTCTATCTCCAACTCTTACTTCCGAAAGCCCGTGACCAATAAACCCCTGGCCAGTCCAGAAGAGCGCTCGATTGCAGAAGTAATAGTCTTTCATCTGGAGATATCGTATTGTGCGCGTGTAGCGGGTAGGTAGATCGTCACTTTTTAGCCATTCGAGGTAGCGATGAGCGTCAACCTCAGAGAAAAAGTCCTGAAGGATAGTAGCATCATCTCTTCCTTGCCTATCGTCTCCTGTAAGTTCGAGAAAGGGCTTCATAGATTGGATGGCCTTTTCTATGCGCTTTCCTTCTTCTTCTGGGATAGTGACAGAACAAAGATACTCGGCCTCCTCCAGTGATGCGCTAGAGCCCGCAAGCAAGAATGACGTAAATGAGCGGAATAACGAAACATTGTCGGTGGTGTCTCCCAGAGGCTGTGCTTCTTGAAAATCGTAGTCGAAGTCGAAGGCGCGGAAATAGGCCTGAAGAGCGGGAATCCCTGTCCTGTACTGCGGAGGTTTATTCTGGGGTAAGAAGCGACTCCACCTCATGGGGAAGCCGGCCTTGGTCGCCGGTGTTGGTACCACCTCGGAAACAACGTCATACATGACTCCCTGGGCGTAGAGTACCTCATGAGAGTCGGAAACTCTGTATTTAGGCGGTCGGCCTACCGTTTGTTTCCCATCGTTGATCGGCATCCAGGTGCGAGATGAAGTCAACCTTGTCCAGTCCGGAACCCACGACGGTAAAGATAATCCGGGATGTCCGCTTCGCACAAGATGTCCGATTCCAGCGCCGTCTAGGAAGTCCAGTGACCTATTGTGAAGTGCGAAGGTCATCACAAGACTTATATAGACGTCCTCAGCACGTTTAGCATAATCTGGGGGGTCGTAGTTATCCGCATCCTTGGCGATGCCCATGAGTGCATAGATCTTATCGTGAGGGTTAGAGGCCTGTCTTGCTCCGTAGAAGCACATGTAGTGATATAGCGACATGTTGTTTAGTTTCGCGGTATTGTTGCTGATTAGTGTCGCGAGTAAGATAGCGTTGTCATTAAAGGATGACGAGTCCGAGCTCCCCAGCTCAGTAATCCTACCTCCCACCCGCATACAATACGTGAGAAAGTGCACCATTGCGTGTGGAGTAATCTCAAGACGGCCGTACCTGAAAACAAGATGCTTTGCCAGGAGTACTTCTTGAACGACCCAAACTCGGGACCACCAAGGCATTCGAAACATGCGCTGAAAGCATTCGAGGTCCCAACTGTAACTCGTAGCCATATCCCATCTCTCGATAATAGTACTTAACAACTCGTGGATTTCTCCGAGGCCATCATCGGATGCCGTCAGTAATCCCCTCGCCAAAATTTTTGCATCAAAAGGCGCCGGTTCCCCAAGCCAAGCAATAACATGCTGTGCCTGTTTATATATGTGGCGCATCATTGTGCCGACTTGAAAGCTCTTTTCAGCGTCGTCCTCCTGGTTAATACATATAGCATCGACCCATAGGACAGTTCGTTTCCTTCTCTTGCGAATATGTCGAAGCGCATTGTGCAGATTGATAGTGACCGGCATCCTCACGCCGTTAACAGTAATTGATTTCGTTTGGCCCGGATCGCCCCAGGCGTACGAAAGAGCGATAAAGGAATCCGAAGTCTGGCAACAGGGATCATCGCGCAAGAAAGAGTGGCGAAAGGCAACCGTCGTTAAGTTGCAGTTGATTGGAGCGTCGAGGCTAGGTCCTTGGGCTTTGTACGAGGGATGCAGGACAAGGAGTCGTACCTCGTGCCTTGTTTTGTCCAATGGGTGGTAGACTGACCTGGGCATGGCTGAATAGTCCTTATGAAACTGATAATGAACCGGCTGTCTGGGATGCTGTAGGAGAAGAAGATGCCCTCCGATTCTCTCAAGGTTGCCACTTAGTACCCCGCCTGAAAGTGCAGATATTCAGCTTTCCATGCACATGTGAACACCAAGGTGCCTTGCTGTCAGCCCTCAGCATAGAGACTCGAGGAGGGGTAACATTTAAGCGCCCAACTGTCTCAGGCTAGACGCTTCAAAGACAAATACCTAGAGAAGTAATAGAATATTCATAGGGGAAAACGCATTGTCTTTGTGATACATACCAATTGGTTAGGGCTACTAAAATCTTAGGCTTGCTTAGGGCCCTAGCTGGATGCTGTAGCGTCGTTAATGGAACGTTGAGTCCAGCATGGTTAAGCATACGATCTTCTCCTGCCGACGGGGAAGCGCCTCTTAAGCGCGTTCAGTCGCCAGAGGTCAATTCATTAGTGCTCCAGACGATCAGTCTCGCTTAAGGGAGTGTGACAGTACGTTCGAGATATTCTTTCAAGCCTAACAATTATATTCAACTGCTCTCTCTCCAAATCGTGTCTCAATCAGTATAACAGATCTTGCTAGCGAGACCCCAGGCATTGAGCCTGCGTAGCTCAGCGACCAGTCTATCATCTTCGCTGGCATCGTTCAGCTCTTCCACGCTACCAGGCACTCTCCCCTTATCATCGCCAGTGTATATACGTATGCCGTAACAGGTTCCTTCCTGCGGATACACCCTTGTCGTAATTGCTACTCGCTCATTTACGAATACCTCGAGCACACTAGTATCAAAGAAGACGTGAAAGCCCAGCTCCTCTTGGATTGTTATTTCGCCTCTCTTGAACTCGAAGAGGGTGTGTGGCGCTTGCTTGGGGCTGACGTTGATGCCTTGCAGACGTGTCGACTGCGATCGATCAATGACCATAGTCTCTAACGAACTGTCAAAGTAGATTCGAGTGTACTCAGTGGCGTCTGGTGAGTGTAGTATATCAAGTCCGACGAGGCCAGACTTTGCAGGAACGCGGAAGCTTGAGTCGATCTCGAGTTGACTTTGTGCCGTTGAGAATGTTAGGAGATTATCGCAGAGAGGCTGTTGAGGGGTCAAGTCGGAGGTGCGACTTCTTTGTAACTGCGGGTCGGGAATCAGACTGACAGTCTGTAGTGTGTATGTGTCGTCTGCCTCCTTGGGTGAGTTGAAGGAAGTAAGTTCGGACACATGCGACCGTGTGGTACCGACCACATTCTTCCACGTTTTGAGCGCAACAATACGCGGTATAGAGAGACATCCACTCCAGCCTTGTCTTTCCACCAACTCCTGGGGAAGATCCTCCTCAAAGATCCATCCAAACGTCACGAACTGCTCAGTCAACGGATCCCAGAACCCATTGGCTGCATAGAAGCAGCCATGATCAAGAGCTCCTCCCACCTGGAACTTCATCCGTGGCGCACCGTCGTGTTGACCAATAGGTCCCGACATCCACATCTGACGATGATCTTTGCTGAGCTCGCCACCGTTGGGATCATCATGTCTCCCTTCCACGCTCATGATGAGAACGTCGTGAGACTTGTCTTCTGAGTCTTTGAGGGTGAGGAAGTTTGTGACTTCAAAGTTGAGGCCGAAGTCACCTCCAGACCATCGCGATGGGCAGAAATTGACGCCAATGTCTACCAATGAACTGAGGAATGTCCATTTTGGTATCGATCCTGGCTCGATTCGGTAGAGGAAGACAGCTGGAGTCTGCCCCCTGAGGCCGCCAGATATGATCCCGTATTGATGAATCCGATTGTCCTGGGAGCCGGTGAGTCTATCTATTGACTCCCATTCTTCAATGAAAGGGTCTCGCCAGCTGATGACGTCGTATTTGGCTGGGGGTTCTTCCAAAATGATGTTCCGCGAGTCGCGCTTCCAAGTTTTGCCTCTGTCTGTTGATGTCGCCATGGCGAGTTTCTCGCTACCACGGGTGTAAGCAAGACGGTGATTGATCGGGAGCTTCTGCGCCGAAGTATAAAATGCCGTCAAGGGTCCACTTGCTGGCCCACGAATGGTGTTTGGGCTCTTGTTTTGGTGATACAAGGCTCCCGTGAAGACACCGCACTGGTCTTGCTCAGTCGTTGGCTCCATTGAGGGTGTCTTGGAGATGGTCCAGTCAATCATATTTGGTGATGTTGCCGAGCCCCATGACATATTGCCCCAGCCAGTACCATGAGGATTCCATTGGAAGTTGACGTGGTAAATACCAGCCTGCTCATCATAGCCCGGGGCGCATGGATCGTTCATCCAGCCATGAGAAGCCATAATGTGAAACTTCGGCCTCCATCGTGACCTTGCATTGTTGGTCTCATCTGACCTTGTGGAGGTGAGATGTTCGGTGTCTTTCCCCGAGAAGAACTTATCGTCGGAATAGTCTTTTGGTGTCAAGACGGTGGTTGGAGGAAGTCTCTGAGTATCAGCCTGGCCCCAGGGGGAAAGCAGCTGCTCAGTGAAGCCATGGCTCACGGGTGCTTGTGCCTGAACAGCTGACATGACTGGACGAGAGAGATGTGCTGCGTGTGTGGAACATGGGAGCTTCCAAACTATTGAATATGCGTTGCGAGAGTAAACTTTGAAGTATCAGATGTTGTCGTTCTCTGACTAAGGTATCACCATCTGGGGGCGAACACGGTCGTTTGTTCTCGGAGCACTCGGCGGCGGGAATGGAGACCTTGGTGGTGAGATGAAGTACTAGCTGCTACTCAAAATACCTTAGTCGAGAAGAAGAAAATTGCTAAGAGTATCGGAATTCAATGAGGGAGAGAGAAAGAAAGAAAGCAAAGGAATAATGGGATCCCAGTGGTAGGCCTTTCCGCGCTCCATGGCGATGGGAATGTTGTACCTGACCCAGACGCTAAGCACCTTGTCGTGCACCCAAAAATGGCAGGTAAGTCCACCTCAGTCTTGTCTGGCCAAGAAAATGCCCCGCCATCCTCTCATTGCCGATGCATGAAAGCCATGTCCGGCGAATCGGGAGATTCAATTCACTGGATTGAGCAAGGGTGCCTCCGAGAGCACCGAGGTCGCCGAGATGGCCGCTACGGGTCACTATCCACATCCATCTCCATCTCCAGCTTCGGCGTCGCGTGGTCTCGTCCGGGGGAAAAGTCAACCCCAGTTCCATCCAACCTCAATGCATAAATATGCCAGCCGATCCTCGAAAATGCGGGGAGCTATCTGCAGCTCAATGCAACATCTTGAAGTCCAACTTCGCCTTCTCATCTTTGTTATCTAAGAACTGTATTCCTCGCGATTGAGCAGTTGCTGAGAAGTCTGCATCACAAGTCATCCCTGCCGACTTTCATTCATCATGGAGAAGACGGAGGTCCACGAGGCCTCTCACGTCGACAAGGAGGACAACCAGAATGTGGTGCTTTCCTCTGAAGTCGACTCGGCTCGGGTGTGGAATCCGCTGTTGATCTTGTCCTGCGTTTTCTTCGCCGCTTCTTCTATGCTGTTCGGCTTCGATGACAAGGTCATCTCTCCTGTCGCCGCCATGGAGACCTTTGTAAGTCAACCATTCCGGACTATCGCAGGCCCCATGACTTGATCGATTCCAGCCGCTGACAGGACATAATCTACTCCAGGTCGCCAGGTTCCAGGGTGATGACTCCTCTACCGAGACTCTGGTTCTCACCGCAAACCATCAGAACTTGGTCTTCTGCCTGCCCCTCGTTGGCTCCATCATCGGCGCTGCTGCAGCTGCACCTTTGACTACACGCTTCGGTCGCAAGTGGCCCATCGTTACTGCCTACATCCTTTCTGTTCCCGGAACCTTCCTCCAGACCTTCGCACCGAACCTTGCGGCCTTCGTGTGCGGCCGTCTGTTCAACTCGGTCATGCTCGCCATGGGCACCACCATCGCACCTCTCTACCTCTCTGAAGTCGTCCCAGCACGGTTCAGAGGCAGGGCAGTAACCTCGACGAATATCTTCAACCTCATCTCCGGTGTGATTGCGACGGTCATCTGTAACTCTACGCATACTCTCAACGGCTCGCAGTCGTACAGGATTCCCCTTGGAGCTCAAGCTATCTTGCCCGTGTTCATGGTTCCCGTGACCATCTTCCTCCCGGAAAGCCCTCTCTGGCTCATCTCCAAGGGTCGCTCGGCGGAAGCCCGCACCAACCTACGGAAGCTACGAGCCTTTGACGATTCTTTGGTCGATTCGGAGCTGCGTGTCATGCAATCAGCCTATGAGGATGAGGCTCGCTTGAACGAGGGTGTTTCCTTCTTCGACCTGTTCAGCCGCAAGAACATCAAGAGGACACTTGTCGCTGGTTCTATGTACTCGGTCAACCAATGCTCAGGAATTATTCTGTCGAGCACATATGCGACAATCTTCTTGACAACCCTTGGCGTCGGTAACCCATTCCAACTCACAATCGCTGCGTCTTGCTGTATCCTGGCTGGTACACTGATCGCAGTCTTCATCGTCGATCGTCTTGGTCGTCGTCCCACCGCCATCATTGGCATGTCGGTCCTCCTAGCCATCGACATCGCAGCCGGTACACTCGCCTTCTTCATCGACAAGCCAAACGTCCCTATCGCAATCGCTGCTCTATCCTTCATCTTCAACGGTTTCTGGGCCGCCTCATTTTACTCCCTCTCAGTAACCCTCCCCACCGAAATTCCTGAACCAAGACTCCGCAACATGACAAACTCCTACACTCTGGGCTGCGCATACACGACCGCCGTCATCACAACATTCGCCGTTCCACAGCTCGTCTCCGCGGATGCCGCAAACTTGGGCGCCAAGACGTACCTAGTCTTCGGTGGCATTGTGGCTATTATCCTGGCATTCTATTATGTTTACTTGCCCGAGACTTCAGGTCGTACTTTCGCCGAGATCAATGAGATGTACGAGCAGAAGATCCCGGCGCGCAAGTGGAAGGGACATAAGACTTCTGCTGAGCACCAGGAGACCAAGGTTATGGCCGGATAGAAGGTTGTTGTTCACACGCATGAGGTCGCTCAGTGGAACTCAAGGGAACTCATGGTATTATAATTTGAACAGGTAGTAGTACAGCCGTCAATAATTTTACAATGCTCTCTTCCTGTCCTCTCTCGACGTGAGTGTTGCACAACGGCCCGGCTGCATGATTACAGTTCCGTAGACTCGTAAGCCTTTCTAAGCGCAGAGGTAAACGAGTGTTCGCCGTTTCGCAAGTCTTGAAGTAGGATAAAGTATCGGCCAAGAAGAGCGTGACCACGGTGTGTCGATGCGTCACCATCAGTGTCACGACAGAATTGGATAGACATGACCACGGCCAGCGCAATGTCATGGAATCGCTCAATCTGTAAGTCAATCGCGTCAGCGTGTTCGAGTATTCAGAAACGGCGAGTGGACTGAGAGGACATTGGAAAGTGTACTCACCATGCCCAACCCATGTACCTCCAACACACTGGTATGAACCTTCTCACACTGCTTCAGGACGTTCTCCGCCACGTCAACAGGGAAAAGCGGCCTGGTGAATAACAGTTCGCTATCGCCAGTGATCAAATCATGTGTGAGGCAAGACACCCACAACCGTACCAGTAGCCATTGCTGTAACATGAAGCAATCCACCCATTGAATATCATTGAGTGTTGTCGCAGAACTACTGGAGACTGGTGTCGAGACATCAAAGAACCTCGTACTCAACCCCCCACTGCTCGAGTCGCTACTCATCGCGCTCGATATCGACTGGTAGACAGCATGTGCGTGCTCGACCGTGAGTCTGGTACATGTGGTCAGAGGCGGCGAGCAGCTTCTGTTCCAGCAGGGTATCACGTCTTCATCGATTGAGTCGAAGAGCTTCATGAGTTGCAAGATCCCATACATGGCTGTGATATTCTTGTCGTCGTGAATTAAGATGTTGTCGACTTGGGTCGTGGCATCCGCCAAGATCTCGTTATAGATGTGGCTCATCTTCTCCACGTGTTGCCCAATGAAGCTGATGCAGTGGTTTCGTTGAAGTGCGTAACCCCTGTCATCACAAATGAGTCAGCAACTTTTTTATTCCGTGACCAAAGAGCATCAAATCAGGAAGGCTCGCCTCCCTTTTTAATAGAGGAAGAAATTACCTTTCAGTGACGGCAAGCACAAGGAATAGCCGGAAGGGCTGCCCCTGCTCTTCTTTGGAAAGGTTGCTGTATGTCTCAGGCCGATGGAGGCCAATCAGTTGCCCACACTCCACCGCCTCTCTCAGTCTTAGCCAAGCAGCCTTGGGCCGATCCAACCCATAAAGGGCGGCAAACATGAAGAAGCTGGCAATGACTGCTTCTATAGTCATTTCCTCCCCAAAGTCGAATTCGCGTGCCTGCAAAGCTCTATTGAGCATTCGCCTGGCTAGATCGGTTCTTGCAAGCATAGAAGGGGACTCAGCTTTGAACACGGGTTGTACGAGAGCGAGCGCGCACAGGGACAAGACCATAGATGCAAAGCTCCTGTCTGTCTCCTGTCGGCCGCGCATGATGTCTCGGTATATGGTCTGTTGGTCAACTATAGGTAGCGTAGAATACAGCCGTGCGAAGAAGATGTCCAGCCATGGCAAGACCTCGCTTTCGCTGAAAGATATGCTCTTGGCGACGTTCGTAGATGTCGCTGGAGAGGTAACTAGAGGATGTGACGGAGCGGTCGGGATGTCGAAAGGGGACCGAGACTCTTGATCAAGCAGAGAGACCGCGTTTACCGTCTCTGTGGCCTGTGGCAGGTGACCTTGAGAGTCACTGATCGACCACCTTTGGCGTGATGTGTTCGACCTAATCGTGGCGCCGACTGAGATACCGTTATGTTGAGACAGGTCAAGAGGCACGTTGGGTGAGCCTTGACTCCATGAGATGTCCTCGTCCGGACTCTGCACATATCGAGAAGCACTGTGGTGACCATCCTGAGGCTGGTAGGCCGTGTCGGGTAGTCCAGTTCGACCGTGCTGAGGGATCGAATCCGAATGAAGCAAGTCTCTACCTCCAGCTTCGAAATGCGAAATCCCAGGTGACCTCATACCATCATCATTGTGACCATTCGCATATTTGTTCGATGCCGAGACAGACGGCAAGCTCTGCCCATTGCTTCCGCGAAGTTGCGCGACTCTTCGATTGCGAGTAGACTGAGCATTGAATGAGCACTCAAACTCCATCTTGGCGCAGCGGCCGCACGGATAGCCGCCATCGCATTTCAACTTGCGGAAGCGGCATTGGTCGCACGCGGTCCTGGTCTTCAAAGGCGTGACGGGCATGGCTCGTTTTCCTCAAGCATTGATTTCACCCACGCGGGGCGATGTGGTCGAGAGATGTCCTTGCATCGTCTGATCTAGATGCGAGATCGCTCCACACGGCCTTGAATCCGAATCTGCTTGCTTTAGGGCATCCATATGGCGTGAAATACCATGATGAGCGTAAACAACGGAAGCCAGATGGCGCATTTGGCAGGGACTCGCCTTAGGTAGCGCGTGAGGGGAGTACAGCGGGGTGCTACCCTAAGGGTAGGGTCAAGGTACGGTTCTGATCTGGTCTACCTGGTAATTACTGAAGATGCCATGTTCAAGATAGGTATCTTAAGAATTTATGAGCATCGTGAAGAAGTGAATCTACGATTTTCTGCGTCCTCTGATATCTATGATGTGCTCCATGAGCTTCCCAGGCTGTAGGGCATTCACGAGATGAATCTTGCCCATGCACTTCCCCACTCAACAGCATCCTAGAAACAGAGACTTTCGGCCCAGCAACTTTCCCACACATAAGTCATTTCTTGGAACTCGATCCCATGTGTTCGAGATCTTTACTGCCTTGGCCACCGCTTGCAATAAACAGAGCAAACTTTCGGTACCTGTGTACCAGTGATGTGCAGGAAAATTTCGGCAGGTCGACAGCAGTCCGAGAGGAGCGAGACCACCTGGCAGGTACAATCACCCCACTGTCATGACCTGGCAGATGGTGCGGGGCCCCTGATTTCAGGCCATCAGCCTGGAAGAGAGTGGAGGAACCCGATTCCGAGATGGCCGACACCACCGACACGCCCGACGCGTACCGACTTTCTGAACTCTGGACTAGGCCTGCGACTCTTGGTTTGATCTGGACTCGGTCTTCTAAAGGCAAACAAGAGATATGGATTGATCACATGATGAGCATGCGTATCCGTCTGGTATGCATGTGATTCCCAAATCCTCGCGCAAGTGATTCAGTTTCGCAACTTTGTTGACACTCCTTGACCGCGTCGCATACCGTACCGCCCAGATAGATTGGTAGGGTCAGCCAGCAACTCAGATGTCACGCTATAGCTTTAACCATCCCGCACTGGGAGAGCTTCACGGCGTCGAAAGGGGCCAGGACGTCGTCCAATTTCGCGGCATACCCTTCGCATTCATTCCTGGTCGCTTTCGCCAATCGGTTCTCGCAACCAGTCTCCCTCATCAACCCTTCGATGCCACGAAACCTGGGCCAATTTGCCCTCAACTCACTTCACAAACCTTTCCTTCCTTCTGGGAAGGTCCTTTAGCCCCGGATGGCATCGCCTTGGAGATGCCCTCGCCGGATGAGTACGAGTGTCTGAACCTGAACATCACCGCCCCAAGAGAGTGCTTGGAAGGCCAGAAGAGTGTGCCTGTTTTGTTCTTCATTCATGGTGGTGGCTTCACTGTCGGTTCCACGAGTCTGCAGGTCTCTGGTCGTGAGATGTATGATGCTTTGAGACTGGTACAGCGCGGCTTGGCAGACGGGCGTCCCTTGGTCGTGGTCTCCATCAACTACCGCTTGGGACCTCTAGGCTTTCTCGCATCCAAGGAACTCGAGGCCTTCAACAAATCCCATAATGAGCCCGTCGGAAACTACGGACTTCACGATCAACGTCAGGCCCTCGAGTGGGTCTCTCGATTCATCGGTGCCTTTGGAGGAGACGCCGACAACGTGACACTCCAAGGTGGCAGCGCGGGAGGCACTTCCTGCCACTTCCAAGCACATTTCCCCGGCGTCAAGGCGAAAAGAGCTATTCTTTCCAGTGGAACTAGCCTGGCTCTGGGCGCGATGCCTCTTTCTTATCTGCAAGACAAGTACGACTACTTCGCTCGCAAATTCTGCCCTGCCGACGTGGAGGGCGAGGCTGCTGTTCTTGCCTTGCAGTCGGTCCCAGTCGATGAACTCGTCAACAAGCCCATAACAGCGTTCTACAATCCGCTGATCGACAACGAGTGGATCAAGGGAAGAACCGCAACAGCACTGCAAAACAATCCCACTTCGGTAGAGCTCATGGTGGGTTCGTGTGCTTTTGAAGTATGTTGGATGCCTCCGTTCCGATACAAATTCTTGTCACTGACAAACTTACAGGAGGACCTCACGCTTTCCCTTATGGGTGCAGGGGACCGCAATAACCCCCGTAGTGACCAGTATCTTCGAGACCTGAGACAGGAGATGATCGAAACAGGAAGCCTGAACACCAATTCCGAGAACATCTTATCACGTTCCGTACTGGAGGCCTACGGCGCCAGCGAGACACTCACAACACCAAGCCGGGACTTGGAGACATGGGCGAAGCTCTTAGCCGATGTAGTCTTTAGGATCCCACCGATCATCATTGGCCTAGTCAATGCGAAAAGCAAAGTCTACGTCTACGACTTTCAAGCCACCAATCCTTTCCCAGGCTGGACACTCGGATACAATAAGTCCAATCATGCGATAAGCGACCTCTTTTTCTTCAGCGTTGCTGAAGATCTTGTGCCCGAGAAGCATCAGGCTGAGTACTCGGGAGCAGCAAGAGAGTTGCAAAGGACCTGGATCAAGTTCTGCTACGGCGACCTAGGCTGGGAGCCTTTCAACAGAGAGGATGAAGAGAGTCTTGGTCCTGTGTATGCGTTAGCGAATCATGGGGAGTTAGCAAGCATGATTCACTTGAGAGTGCCTTGGGCGCCGAAACCGTGCGTCGATGGAAGTCTGTCATCAATATGGCAGAGAAGTTATAGAGCATTGCAGCGATAGCTTCTTGTTCAACCAGACATTACTACTGCTTCATAGCACATCAAACTGAGGAACTATTGTTGTTCAAGAGACCGTGTTGTATTTCTAAATGCAAAGTGAAACAGCTAATAGGAAAGAGCGTTGGAAGAAGTCCTCAGCCAGCTGATGACCTCTTCCGACCAATTGGTACAGTTTCCATCATTCATAACACGCCAGTATGTTTCCAATTCACAGGAAAATGTGACTTTTGTGTCGCATCATCCGTGCCTGTAAATGAGCGAGCTGCTTAGGCAACGCACTCAATAGAGGCGAAGCGGTTGCCGTTGGGGTAGTTGCAAGCTGTGAGTAGCCCCGGTTAGCTTATTTTCATTTGCCATCGCAGGTAGAGTGACTTACTTCCGCTGATGATGTCGTCAGTGTCAGATGGGCCGCCGTAGTACTTGCAGCTAGAGCCCTCGCTGTGACCACAGTTGTTGGGGCAGTTGCAAGCGTAGTCTATCAAATACCCGTTAGTTACCGCTCTTGAGATTGCTGGAAGGGTCAGATAACAGTGACTTACAAGCATCGGTGGCGATGAGGATGGCGGCGTCCTTGCTGGCCTCCTTGGTGTCCTCAGGGACGGCGGCGGCGAAGGTCTGGTGGGCAGCCACGAGGGCGAAGACGGAGTAGATGAAGGTCTTGGCGTACATGATGAAGGTTTGTTTGGTGTTCTTGTTAAAAAAGTGTGAAGAAAGTGTTTGTAAGAGTGGTGAGTGAAGAGTGTTGATTGTTGATTGTGTTTGTGATTGTTGTTGTTGATGATGAGAAAAATGATTCGAAGGGCGGAGGGAGAGTGGTTTATATAGAATTCAAATGCTTCAAGAAAGTTCAATTCTTCAAGTCTTGATGATCGAGGACATCTCTTCTCGAAGGCACATTGTTTGCCATACGTCAGGCAGTGTCATTGTCTCTGACGTCCTCAGTGCCTTCGTACAATGAATCGTCATCATGGCAAGGGGATCTTCGTGATGTTCCCGTCTCGTTGACGTCGTCGATCATGGATGAAACAAAGGCCAACGTAATATCATGAGATGATCAAAGTACATCACTCGATACCGATGATCCGGACTCTCCGTTGAAGGAATAATGAGGTCATGGGAGTCCAATTATCCTGTCATGGTAGAGTGAGGGCCGGTTGGCGATAGTATACGGAGCCATCAAGGATTATCATCCTAGACGCTCACTTGTGTATACTACATGTATCTTTTGTTGTTTTCGTGGCGGTTGAGAGGATGAATCTGGATCAAAACTGACGTACTGATCTTCAGCCGACTAAGACTTACATCTGCACTCCACTCAATTTTATTCGGAAGATCTCAATGCTACACCAAATCCTCGAGGCTGAATAAGGCGTAGCTGAGACCTATCTCACGAAGGAGCCGCATGACGTTGGCTCACTAGTTGTTGGGATACAAGGGTCCTCGCATGCAGGGTCCCCACCGTTGGAAGACGTCGGACGTATAGTCAACAAATCATACGATCTTTTGACCCTCCATGTCATCTCCATCCCGTTTTTCTCTGTTTGCCGCAGTGGTCCGGAGGATCTTATTTTCAGGCAACGATTTAAGCTTCTGCTTCTCCAGAGCATAGGGCGGCACTGATGACGATCTCCGCGCTCCTTCGACCCCAAAACCTCGCTCTAGCGCAGTCATACATACATAGCCCCTGCATCTCAATGAGGGGAATAGATGTATTCATTACCGAAGCCCCGAGGGACCGAAGGAAGGCTGAATAATTCGTCCCGCAATTGCTTAACGTCATCTCCTCCTCACGCTCAAGGACACACCAAACTTCTACCATGAAGCTTCGTGGCAATGCACGATGATGATCTTCATGGATAGGAACTTCTCAAAGCCCACGGAGCATGATCAACATGCTACCGCCGCTAGGCATGATCCTGAAACAAGCGACGAAGGCATCACTGATAGACGCTTACATGATCTTCAACGAAGTTCTTACTCTCGTAGGTCACCTCTAGTCATAGTCTTCCTTATGCTTCAAGGATGATGCCTATCACTATCTCTCTGCGTCATTATTGATGCGGAAGAGTAGTGATATGCAAAATCCTTTGACGTAGCTGTGCTTTTGCACCTCTCTGTCACGAGTGGTCTGGACAACCATGACCATGATGGACGATGATCTCCTGGTTCAACCAGAATAGTTCGGTCGCCACTCCATCTACACGACCGGAACTCAAGCTAGAAACACAGAGAGAGACAGGAATGAAGCAAGCTTCCATATAAAGCCTCATCGTCCACATCAGAGTTTCAACATCAGCAAACTCTTCACAATCTCATCTGCGTCTCAAATCAGCTTTCAAAGCATCTCATCATCAAATCGTGTCATTTGACTTCTTCGATTCAGAACCATCACAATGAAGTGCAGCATCATCGCCTTGACTTCTCTCGCTCTCGCTTCGCAGGCCACTGCCTACAAGCACGGTGAAGAGGGCGAGTTCAACGGACTGCAGGTCCGATGGCACCAGCTCGCTGAGGGCGTCTTCCAGGGCGTGCCACGAGACACATGGGACGATTCCGGTAAGTTCTCTCAAGCCCACCTCGCTGTTTTTAGGCAGTACAATCCATCTCTGACACATCACACGCATAGTCCACAAGCGAAGCAACCAGGAGTGGGATGTCGATGAGATCAAAGCCATCCAGGCACGAGGCGAAGTCCAGCAAGGATCCCGCGATCTCGAGCTAGAAGCCCGCAACCTCCGGGGAAACTGCCAGGCCGTGCTGAACTGCGTCAAGTACGGCGGCCAAACGGCAATTCTGACGGCATGGAACACGTGGATCACCGTGGCTGAGTGGGCAAAAAAGGATGACAATGATCTCGTCAGCTTCCTGAACAGCCCTTTCGTCGCTTCAGCTGGTGGTGTTGCTGTTGCAGGGATTATCTCTGGACAGGTGAACGCGGCTACGGCGAAGGAGTGCAGCACCTCGAACACTGAGGCCGATGTGATCAGCGCTGCGGTGCATGAGGCCCTGTCTAGGGATCCTGAGGCGGGAGCTGCGTCGATTCAGATCAATGGGCCCAATGGGTCCTGGACCATCACGGTCAATGCTGCTCCAGAAGGTCAGCAGCCCAACGCTACCTGCTAGATGCACAGCAAAGGATCTGAAGCTATGATGGATGAGATCAATTGAAGGTCGAGGAATTCGGGGTATGTCCGGTGCCGAGCTTGGTCCGGAGGAGCCCGAGTGGGGAAGAACTGTAATAGCTGGTCTATTGCAGGTGTAGTTTTACTGTCGTTAGCGAATTCCAAATAAGAACCGTGTCATTAAAACTGTCTCACTTTGTCGTTCGCGTTTGTATAAGTGATCGCCATTGGCCCAAAGTCTCCGTCAGGATCAGCTAGTACGATAGTTGCAGAAATCTGCAGGGTACAAAGTTGCTGCCTAGAAGGACGACGATACTATGACTGCAGAAGTTCTATTTTGCTCGCGTGCGCAGGAGTCGGATCCGTCAGCTACGCATGCGACAGCGCGGCAAGGATGTATAAGCTACCGACAGGCTTGCTCATTGATTGGTACAGCCACGGACCCTCGGAGCCGATCTCTCAGCCCATTCGCGTAGTTCTACCAATCAGTAAGAAATCCTAAATGGCAGATGAGAAGATAGTTGACCCACCCTCGTAAGTGCCGACCGTTGATTGAACGATTCGCGAACGAAGGATTCGAGCAGCACCCCTGTCTTCGATTTGGAATCTATATCAGCCTCCACTAGCTGCGCCGCCCCCAAGGATGTCGAATAGACTTCCTAGCGGTGACGAAAAAGGATTGACAGCTAGGGAGACTGACCTTGAACTTACTCTTTATGGTAAACGGTCGTTCGAGCACATCACTTCCTATTGAAGAGTGATGAGCCTCCTCTGCCAAGCGCTTCATGATCTCCGACGTATCCGAGCAGCGAAGAGACGTTTAGTCTCTTCCTCCACGTCAATGCAATGTGCTCCCACTATGAGCGCGACACGTCAAAAGCGCGAGCTTGATGATGCAATCCAACATAAGTTTGTACTATACACTGCGCTAAAGACTGATCCTACAGGCAAAATCTCCATCTTGCTACAGCCATCTTCATTTCTTCGCCCTGATCGCGTGCCACAAGTGGTGCATCCTCTCCTTCTGACCAGCAGTAAACTCCGTTTGACACTCATCCCCCGAATAATCCATAAAATTATTCCCCTTCGCCATCCCAGGCTTATCCGGACACGAATCCGTCACATTCTGACACCCCCTCATACTCGGCTCAATCTGGGGCGGCGTGTCATGAATCAGATCCCCCTCATCATCGCATGACTCCGACCAAGTGTGCAAAAGACCAAACCAGTGGCCTACCTCATGCACAGCCGACCCGCCGTTGTTCCAGATTCCCTTGGATCCTGATCCTGGCATGGAGTCGGCGACAATGTGGCACGCGTCGAGGTAGAATGTGTCTGCCTTGCGATCCTTGTCCGGGAAGTTGCAGATCCCGAGCGCGTTGTCCATTTGCTGGTAGACGAAGATGTGCAGGGATTTGTAGTCGCCTGTGCGGTGCTTCTTCCAGAAGGCCTCGATCTCCGGGGTTGAGCCTGCGAGGTCATCTTCGTCGTCGAACTCAATCTCCATCTTGACGAGGTCGTCGTTGAGAGTGCGAGTGACGTCGCCCAGGATCATGTTGAATCCGTAAGGTTTGTCTGGTTCATGATCTGTCAGTCATACAACGGACCCCCCGGTGGGCGATTGAACTTACACTCATCTCGTAAGACTTCGTATTGTCGGTACAATTGCTCCCCCGTGACCATGTCATCCGAAGCCTGCGCAGGCACCGCGGCGTGCAAGTTGACGACAATGTCAACATCCTCACATTCCTCCCTTCGCGTAAGATCCGCCTCGTCAAGCCTCAAGTTCTGAAGCGTCTTGAAATGCTTCTGGGAAGAGGTAGGGTCAAGGAAGGCACAGCCTTCAGTACCTCGATGACCATGACCACTTCGAGAGTTTCCGGCTGTCACGAAAACTGCGCCAGTGGTGAAAAGTAGTGTCCGAGTGAATAACATTTTTGTGGTTGGTGGATGAAGCAATAGAATTGAATACAATGAGACACGAGGCTTCACTGAGCGACCGCGATCGACACTTTAGACATTTTATTCATTGAAGTATTAGTCGTATTCCTGAAGTCTCAATTGCGCGTCATAGGTAGCTTGTAGGATTCAACGATGTTTCAAGATCGACCTACATGTCGATCAAGAAGGAGCTCGACTGATGTCAGACGACATAGTTGCCGCCTCAATGACGAGGCTGAAGCTGATCATAAACCCTGGCTTGGGGGCCTTTCCTTATTCAGACGATGTTCTCTCCTGTGGCAATATTACTAAAGCAGATGATGCTCACGGACTGCACATTGGCGGAGAACTGCCCGTCGCTGACGCGTCGAAGGATCGGAGAAGGTCTACGGGGCGTGGAAGCTCTGGGTTCATTCCGGTGCTGCTTTTACCTCGATCTCAAGTAAGGTACCCTTGCAACTCAACTGGACTGTACGATCGAGGTCTCAGACACGTCACGACGGGCAGCATTGACTCCGCATTGTGTGGTGCTTTCTGAGGGCAAAGACTTGACAACTCGTCATGTCACACAGGCTCACAGCTTTAAGCATTGCATCTGTCTTTACGCAGATTTCAGATCAGAGTGTACAGTATCATGGAGTGTCAATTTTCTATTGCAGAGTTCCTTGAAACCTTACTCCTTGTGTCCTCATGTTCACCCACGCGCTATTCGAGGCCAGCCACCTCAATTCCCACCAGCCTGTCCAGTTTTCGATGTCGTGGCCTCGCCACCCAGCTGAACAGTAGATCCAGGCGTCAGTGAAAGCAATTGCAAGATGCACGTGAACTGAACAAGCACAAGAAAAGCCCCAGTCCACAATACCACTCCCCACGCTACCGCTCCAATTGCCAGGCCAGGCAGGTAAACAATGCCGCGGAAAAAGAACGATACACCAGACCACCAGGTAGCATAGTGCGTCGCCAGTGTAATGCGCCAGGCCGTCTGCAATATCCACCAGCCCTCGATAAATTGAAGAGGAATAATAGAGGCGCAAATAATGACAGCCAGCGCTTGGCGAATGCGTGAGGTAAGATGAGGTTGGAGCCAGAAGAGACTGTATCGCGAACCAGAGGTTGGCGGTGCAATGTCGTAGTCTTTGTCGGAGGAATCATCACCTACAACAGGAGCCGAGAATAAGTCCGACTGAGATGGCTGTTTCAAACTGGAAGGAAAGGTCGAGTTGGCCTCCTCCTCTAGTTCATTGAAACGGACCACCTGCTGATTCGCCCAGTAGCCGTTGAAACAGAGAAAGAGACCAAGAACCCAGAAGCTCTGAGTACTCAAGAGCTCAAACGAGTTCTGCTCGCGCAAATAACAAATAAAGGCCATAATTTGGATTTGATGTGGTCAGATTGGAGTTATGGGAGGGTTGAAACGAGATCACAGGCAATGTGTTGTGTGGATGTACTGCAAGTGGTGGTGCCGCGAAATCGGGTGTAAGCCAGGATGGGAGCTGAGACTTATAAGACAGAGGTGGGGGACCCTGGTTAGGCACCATCAAACACTGGGACTGACACAACTCAGGATCCTGAATAATGAGATGCGAAATGAGGTAAGCGATCGACACTCATGGGGCTATTCCCGCCACTCAATGTCATAGGTGGATGGCCTCCGCACTGTAATGATCTTCTGTTCTGATGTCCCTCTTACGTACCGTATCTCGTTGGGAGCCTTCGGCGAAGGCCATCACGCATACCCTGTACTACTGAGCCGGGGACTCGCAGCTAAAGAAGAAGGGAAACCTTTGTAACGGGATAAAGTAAACAAAGAGAATCTAGTGGTTAATTCTCTGGGTCTTGAGTTATGAGTCAAGATGCACACTGGTGAATGACCGCATACTGATGTTCGTTATGGTATAGTGGTTGACCCTCGGTCCGGACGCAGTTTTTCCACAACAGAAGCACTGAACGGGCTTCGTGATCAGTTGGGATCTGAATACATCACCAGTTCATGACGATTGAAGACTTCTCATGGATGTCTTATTTCAGGACAACTATCTATTGCGATAGCTCACTCACAACCCACTGACACCACTCATCAAAGTCCTCTCTCCACTGCCAAAGAGCCTGCGCCTTGAGCGTTTCCCCAGAATAACACTCATCTATCTCTCGGACCCAGTGATCCAGACTTCTATCCTCCATAGCTGACCACTTGATAGAGTTCTCAGCCATTGTTCCTAAACCCTCCAGACCAAGGTTGTCAGATGCCATGGAGGCCTGGTACATGTCATGCGTGAGCCCGTTCTTCCCATGCCCGAGGATGGCTGGATCGTCGTTGTTCCAGCATACCGGCACACCACGCGAAGAAGCGCCCACATTGTATGGGCGAGGCTGGATGATGTGAGCCGGAGTACCTCATTTGAGATCGGACATGTCTCGATGAGGATTTTGTTCTCCTTGACCTTGTCGATGAGCAGAGGATGCTTGGAAAGTGAGAGGCCATGTCCGATCCGTCTGGCTCATGATGAAGAGTAGGCTGGACGAAGCAAGCAGGATCCTGGCTCTCGTGGAAGAGATTGACCCGCAGTCGCCAGGTACCCACAGCATCATTGCTAAAACCCAAGAGTTTCTTCAATCGTCTGGCACTGCCTCGTTCTGGAGCATCTTCCGTTCAGGGAAGCATCGGCTTCTTCATCGAACGATGCTCGCTGTAGGAGCCCAGGTCTTTCAGCAGATCTGTGGTGTCAATGCTGTCGCCTTTTGCGCCACCATTAT
This sequence comes from Sarocladiaceae sp. CBMAI 1973, assembly GCA_021347865.1. Lineage (NCBI taxonomy): Eukaryota > Fungi > Ascomycota > Sordariomycetes > Hypocreales > Sarocladiaceae > Sarocladiaceae sp. CBMAI 1973. Next base: position 46,294 of record WNLN01000119.1, on the reverse strand, counting down.
GTTTCAAGTCTACCTCGGTATGAATCCCGTCAGGTCCAGAGTTCTGGCGGCTGCTATGTCAACCTTCCAGTGCATAGGTGGTGAACTTTCATACTTCACCATCGAGAGTTTCGGCAGGCGCAAGCTAATGCTGATCTCATCCGGTGGTATGGCTGTTCTAATGGCCATTCTCGCTATCACTACCTCTCTGCTTGGCCACCAGGTCGCTCTCATTTTCGCCATCGTCGCCCTCTTTCTCTACCTTTTCATGTTTGCGTGGGGCTTCGCTGGTCTGACCTTTCTCTACGCGACTGAGGTTGCCCCTCTCCAGTATCGAGCGGCCATTAATGCTCTCTCCACGGCAGCTATCTGGGCCTCTAACTTCTTGATCGCACAGGTCACACCCCTTGGGTTTGATTCGTTGGGCTACCGATACTACAATGTTTTCGCGTGTATCAATGCAGCCATCTTCCCAGCAATCTACTTCACTTTCCCCGTGACACGTGGACTGTCGTTAGAGGATATCGATCAGGTCTTCCTTGAGGCGGAGGGCATATGGAACACTGTACAGACATCTGAGGGAGTTGCAAAGGTATCGGAATCCAGCACAGGAGGACAGGGTCAATGCTCTGATTCTGAAGCTAGGCAGGCATTGTAATAATAGTGATAGTTCTTTCGCAGAGATATTTAACAACACATTATTATGTATTCATAGGTGCAAGGCTTAAGTGTGATGCAAACAGGATCAAAGCTGCTCATCATAATGACACATTCATAATTAATTCTATGGTGCCTTGGCATCTGCATCTTGAGATCCCGCCTTCTCCAGGTCGTTTTCTGCAACAAATCTCTCATTCCTGGCAGACTGCCTCAACGCCAATGCCTCGTTGAGGTCCACCCTTTCTGGAAAGGGTCCAGGATTAATGATCCACATATACAGAACGAACCAGAACTGAACGTTTACAAGGGAAAACACAGCCCGACCCAGCTTGATGGAACAGAATATAGCAAACCAGGGACAAGCCAAACACTGAATGGCCCTGAATAGGAATGAGAAATCAACAGTATTCGACCAAAAGCTGACCGCAGCCGTCGCTACCCTCCAAATGGTGTTCAAAGCCCACCACCCCTCGATAAGCTGAAGAGGGAAAACACAAAGGGCAAGAAACACAACCACGGCGCGGCGGAATTGCGTTGACATGTGAGGAAGGAGCCAAAACCAAGTGGGAACCATCATGATGAGTGGTCCATTATCTTTGATTGGGGTCCCATCGGGCTTGCAAAGCTGGTTCTCCAACTCCGTGAACAGCTCCAGCTGTTGATTGACCCAGCGCCCGTTGAGTATGAGGTAACTCCCAAGGAGCCAGAACGTCGGGGTACTCAAGTGCGCGAATGCGTGTTGCCAGGTCTCGCTCAATGAGAAAAAAGACGTCATGTTGCAGAATCAGATGCGTGAAAATGTTGTTGTAATGCTTCGAGAATGCAGTTGTTACGAGATGTAAGTGGACGAAGTCCCTGGAGTGAGCTGGGATGGCAGCACCTCTTATAAATAGCGAGGCGGGGGGCTAGTTAGGCACCAGACACTGTGAATTGCGCAACCAACTGTCAACAACCAACAACGGTCAACAGCCAACAGCCTTCAACCAACAGTCCAAAATGACTGAATGAGGCATGATGTTGGTGATCGACACCAATTGTGCATAACCGACTGTTTCGTGTGTCGCAACTACCCTGTACTTCGGCGAGGTATCAGTTGAAGCGAACTGTAAAAGTAGTACAGATACTTATATCTTAGGAAGGACGTCTTGAAAGGGAATAGAGACTGGAAACAAGCGGTAAAATTTGATCTGACTGTGGATTCTAAATGTAAACCTCGTCATCCATTCTACTATCCGCCCATTGTTTACCTTCGGTGTCTGCTACACGAAGGAGCCCAGAATACAAGTTAAGACATGGTAGAGTTTTCACGGCATTATTTGAACTCATATCTATCTCTTCATAAAGTACTTTGCATACTTATTTGTATGTACTTTTGTAACTCAAATTTTCGTTTCCACCCCACGCAGGACGTGGTTTAGTACATATTACCAAAAAGCAGAAACTTGTGGCCTATATCAGGGATGTAGTTGCGACTACTTTTATATCGTATGCACCACCTTCTACAATCTTAATTGGCCGTAGTACGTATTCGAGGAGCCAGTGTGTAAGTCTGACCTTCAATACCATGCTGGGTATGCTTTATACTGAGAATGCAACTGTCCCACTTTGCCATCTCACGAGCTTGCTGCTCATTGTTGAAATTCTTGAACCACGAAAGGAGGTCTATTCATATCAAGCGAGTAAGCCATCAGAGCTGCACCCTATCTTCTCTTAGTATGTAAACTTGGCAACTGCGCAGGTCATGGTGCCATTGCATGCTTATCCCAAGACAGGTAGCACAACTTAGCGATTAGCCTTTAGCGCATCACCTTTTGTCTTCTCCATTGAACAGCGACTTTAGTAGATGCACACTCGAGCATGCATAAGTGGAGTACTGATTACGTCCGCCACTGTCGTCCCGTGATCTTTCGTGTGTTCTCCCGGCGGTACTGGTCGCAACCTGTGAGTGGCCTGGATATGTTCATGGCGAAGCTTGCGAAAATGCTTTGCCCCGTAGAGCCTGGACGAAGCAATGCCGAATACTTTAATTAATGCTCAACATAGCCATATCAGCATGTCGCACAATGAATAATCGCTTGGAATTGAGCCTGAAGTCTCCCCCGCATTCTGAGGTTCTAGAAGTCAGGCACCTCACAGTATCGTCACCCATGATAATGCCGATATACCGAGAACCCACGTACTGAGCATAGAAAAGGATGCCGACATATCCGACATGAAGTACAAGCATGGGTAGCGTAACATTACCGGCGCCGCGTTGCCGAAGCCACCTCCAACATGACACTCAGCCGGGCCCCTGCAGCTCCGTATTTCCTAATCGGGCAATCTCTTGAAGTTGTAAATAGCCGCCAAGACTTTGATTGAAGCTTGTCACGATGAGATATAAGAGCGACGCAGGAACTGTGGTTCAGAGTGAATCGAAACAACAGAGTTTTTCTTTGAGCTCAGATCTGCGAGATCGGAAAGCTTTATTCGTACTCTTACCATGGTTTCCTTCACCGCCCTCGTGGTCGGCCTCGGGGCTCTGGCTTTGAGCCAGGGTGCACCTACTGCTTCACTTTCACCTCTCGAGGAGCGTGGTGACATGAACTTTGTCATGGGCTATGACCATCCTCTGGCCAAGCGTTTCGGCAACTTTAGCGTTCGCGCTATTGGTCCTGCTGTTGGTCCTCGTTCGAACACCAATTACAACCAGAACTACAAGACTGGAGGGACTGTCAACTTCACTCCCGGTACGAACAGCTTCAGCCTCAACTGGAATACTCAGCAAGATTTCGTTGTTGGTGTCGGCTGGCAGCCTGGTGGTCATTCGTGAGTACATACCTGCTGATTTGTGAGTCTTTGAGCCTCAACTAACAATGAGCTTGTAGACCAATCACGCACAGTGGCACCTTCAGCGTGAACAGTGGTCTTGGAAGTCTGGGCGTTTATGGCTGGACCACCAACCCTCTTGTGGAGTACTAGTAAGTCATCCGGATCTAGTCCGATGCGATGCAATGCTGATCTCGTGCAGTGTCATGGAGACCAATGTCGGCATCAACACTGGCGGCTCGCAGCGCGGCACAGTCACCAGCGACGGCGCAACCTATGCCATCTGGGAGCACCAGCAGGTCAACCAACCCTCCATCCAAGGAACATCCACCTTCAATCAGTACATCTCCATCCGCCAGTCAGCTACATCCAGCGGTACGATCACCATTGACAACCACTTCAAGGCCTGGGCTGCTCTGGGTATGAACCTCGGCACGCTCAACTACCAAGTCATTGCTGTCGAGAGCTGGAGTGGCAGCGGCTCTGCTCAGCAGACTGTGTCGAACACTGGCTCGGGAGATACGGGCGGCGGCAACACTGGGGGAGGCGATAACGGTGGTGGGAATAATGGAGGAGGCAACAATGGAGGAGGTAACAATGGTGGAGGGACTGGGTCGTGCTCCGCGATTTGGGGTCAATGTGGTGGCAATGGCTGGTCTGGCCCGACTTGCTGCCAGTCGGGCTCGACATGCCACAAGCAGAACGATTACTACTCTCAGTGCACCTGATCGTTGGCTAAACCTTGCGCGGGACTGGAGTATAGAGGACTTGTCGTGCGGCGAGGCGTCGTGCAGCAAAGCATACCTCGAGTATCAGGTGCTGGCACCCAGCATCGACAATGTGCCTCAGAGAAAGAAGTATCGTTCTTGTGATAATTGACATTCTGGCAAACATCGCCTTTCAGGGTTGGACCTAATCAGCGAAGAAGACAAGATCGCGCAAGAACTGTCACTGTGCCCTGATATCGAAGAATGACAGCGATCGATGATGAAACAGCATTCTCGGAGACTCTTTCCCGATCGTTGGATTATGTTCCCTGTCGTGAGTCATTGGATGGCAATGCACATGCGCTCGCTTGTAGGATCGTACCCAGAATTAAATGACTAACTGCTGATGCAGCTCCTGAGACTTGTTGATCTTTGCGACGCTGATGAACGGCGAGTTTCTTGATCAGATTACATGAGAAGGGCAACGATGTCAAGATAATGCCTATGAATCATGAACAATCCTCTTTTGTTCGATCATGAAGCATTGAATTGGATCATACAATTGTTCCTTCTGCCTGCATCCAGGCAGAAACGCTCCGCTGGGGAGGCCAGAAGGCAACCGTGCCGCATTCATGCAGCCAAGACTTCTGCTTCACACCACGACCAACTTACCCCAGCCAAGATGCAGCATTCAAGAACCCATCAATTCCTCCGCACTTGCGTTCGACATATCATCGGAATTTTGGCTCATTCAGATCAAACGTCATGTTCTAGTCTATATGTCCGCTCATCATTGTCATGTCGCGTTTCTTCCGACCGCACTCGCCATCGCAAGACAGCGAGTACAATCACCTGACCTTCAGCGATGACGACGCAGTCACAGTCAACCGCGACGACATCAGCAACTACAACCTTGAGAACATCCTTCCCCAGACTCCAGAGACGATTCGGAGGATTCGAAAATGGCTTGCCCCAACACAATATGACATCGCTGGGGGCGAGTACCGCAAGCATCTTGATTCCCACGTCGATGGTACCGGCTCTTGGCTCAGTTCAGGCGAAGCATATCAGCAATGGCTGCAGAGTGACGACCATGGCTTCCTCTGGGTCAAAGGCATTCCAGGATCTGGCAAATCAGTCCATGCAGCCAAGATCATCCAACGCCTGAGCGAGACGAACCCCGACTGCCCAGTTCTGTACTTCTTCTTTCGACAGATCATCGCTGCGAATCATGAGCCACAAGCACTCGTCCGCGACTGGATGGACCAGCTCTTGGAGTACAGTCCTCCTCTACAGAAGCGTCTCGCAGGGTATGTCAAAGACGGCGCCAACTTATCCGAGTTGTCGAGCAAGACACTTCTCGAGCATCTCAAGGAAGCTTTCATGTCACTGCCAAGCAAGGTGTTTTGCATCGTTGACGCCTTGGACGAAATGGATACCGGCAATGAGGTCTTCCTTGAGAAACTTGCATCCCTAGGTACTTGGAGGCCTGAGAAGGTCAAGGTGCTTGCCACGAGCAGACCTGTACCAAGAGTCGAAATTTCTCTTCGCAAGAATTCGTCTCTAGTGGTAAGATTGAATGAAGAACTGGTTGACAACGACATCTCGACATTTGTTCGTACAGTCCTGGAAACGTCCGATATCCCCAAGAACCAATGGAGTGCAATCACCCAGGCGGTTCCGGGCAAGGCCAATGGGCTCTTCCTCTATGCCAGGCTGGCCATGGACGCCTTCTGCCAACCTGGGGCCGAAGTGAGCACAGTCATGTCCCAGCTGCCAGCTGATCTCAACATGCTCTACACCGACTTGATACAGGTGCACAGGCGCCGATCCGGTGTGGCTGAGTCAATTCAGCTCCTCATTATGCAAGCAATTACTCACGCAGTAAGACCACTGCGACTGATTGAACTAGCCAACTTGATCATGGTGCTGGATCCGGATGGCCAGACTAGTACTCTGAGCGTAGCAAAGGACCTGGTCAGAAAGGCTTGCGGTCCTTTGCTAGAAATCCTCCCGGACGAGACTGTTTCTGTTGTCCATCATTCCTTCACTGAATACCTCAAGGGGCTCACTCGACCGGACGACGCCACCGGGTACCCCATCCTTCGACAAGGCATTGTGCATGACCGTCTAGCTCGAGGATGCTTACAGTACCTGGTTGAAAGTGGATGTCTTGAGGACGACACCTCGGACGCTAAAGGTCGAGGCAAGAGACGCGAGGCATCGATCGAGCGACGGATTACATTCCCATTCTACAAATATGCAGCGACCAACTGGCATAAACACGCGAGGAGTGCGGAAGCCGCCGGTCATCCACAGAATGAGTGCATACAGCTTCTTCGCGACTTCTTTAGCCACGCAAATGGTGTCAAGAGCTGGTTGATGCATAATTGGGTCTGGGCTCGGCCACGTCAGACTGGCGAGACTGATAAACCTGAAAGCTTCACGCCATTGCACGTTGTCGCTGCCTCTGGTCTCATTGCACATACACAGGCTCTTCTGGAAGAGCCGAATACGAACGTTGATGTCTGTGATAGCCGCGGCAGAACAGCGCTGTGAGTCACTCTTATCCATGTTATGGACGCCTGAGCCGCTGACACTTTGGTAGATGGTTCGCGGCCTGGTTAGGCCATGCGTCGACGCTCAAGGTACTCCTCGGAGCTGGCGCAGATCCTGATGGCTCTGGAGATAGGCACGGCTTGAAGCCTTTGCATATGGCAGCATCCGCCAATCATCCCAAGATCCTCAAAGTATTGCTCGATGCTGGCGTTGACCCCATGACTGCAAAGAATGCGGAGGACCCGGGGCGAAGATGTGGCAATGCTCGTCTTACGAAAGGCGACACCGCCACAAGATCTGCTTGTAACAACGGCCATCTGGAGGCAGTCGAGGTCCTCTTGTCTGCCATTCCGGCCCACGAAGCACAGAAAGCGCTCTGGTGGGCAGTCGAAAAGCGTCATGCCAAATTGGTCAGGCGTATCGCGCAACACCCAGGCGTCGATGTGAATCACCTTTACGGAACAGCCCCAGCTCTTTACAGGTCCTGTACGAACCATGATCTTGCAAGTGTTGAAGCACTTCTCCAAGCGGGTGCTGACCCGCAGAAAAGCCGCCCGCCGCATAAATGGGAGTCCAAGGACGGCGAGCCTGGGTACAATGGCCGCTTCAAGTACGGTGCCCGGTTCGATGATTTGCTTCCCGAGGTGACGCCTCTTTTCGGCCTGTGCGAAAGCGCCGGCATTTTAGGGTTGAGCGATATTGAAAGCACGGACGACTCAGCGAGTCAAGCTGAGACAGTCACCATTTTCCGGAAACTGGTCGAGGCAGGAGCTGATGTCCATCATCGATGTTTCTATGGGAAAACAGCTCTCCACTACGCGGCTCGAGGATCCGTGGCCGCCGCTAAACTGCTTTTAGATGCTGGTGTGTCGCCTGATGTTGTGGACAACAAGGGATGCACGCCTCTCCACGACTGTATTAGACCGGCGATGGTGTCACTGCTCGTGGAGCATGGAAAAGCCACGGTGGACATGGCCGCATGGAAAGGTCAAACGGCGTTGGCAAAGGCTCTGGAAAGCGATGCGGGGCCATGGTCAAATAAGGCTGAGAGATTACTAGAATTGGGTGCAGATCCCAATCAGGTCTCGGGCATTGCCCTCGATGTTGCAGGCAGTGGCGCTCTAAACATTCTTCTTCACAGAAACAGTGCCCAGAGTATTCCAACAGTATGTTTGCCCGACCGTGATGTCAAACCTGGGATCTTGACTGAAAGTGCTTCACAGAATCTGATCAAGATGCTTCTCGATCGGGGGGTGGACCCCAATAGGAGATCGCATGATGGCACGCCACCTCTGATGTCAGCAAAAGTCGAGGTTGAGGTTCTGCAGGACTTGCTTCTCAAAGCTGGTGCAGATTTGAATGCACGAAATCATCAAGGCGAGACGCTTTTCTTCAAAGAATGTGCCACACGCACCCATGGAGACCGCCCAGACCATGAGCACTTGACCCGACTGATCGATCTTGGTGCACTGGTCGATGTCAGAGATTACAAAGGCAGAACTTGCTTACATGAAGTCGTTGGACGGTGTGGCCATACGCGTCCTGCGCAGAACGGCTTCCATGGCACATTGCACCGAGTGGACTTCTTGATCAACTTGACGATAGAGCCCAAGGCCGTCGATTACGCTGGCAACTCATTGCTGCACGAGCTTTCTCGTCAGCCGAACACCATCTCGATATGGGAGTACCTTGTTCAGAACCTCAAGTTGGACATGAATCAGGTCAATGTGAGCCGCCCAGAATTCTTTGTGGATGCGTCATCCTATCTTACGGAGCTCACTACTAACTCATGCTCAAGCATGCTGGCAGGACCCCGTTGCACACTTTCTGCGAATCGTACGAGCCCATGTATCCTATAATGCGCCAGATGGAGAGTGAAGCACTCAATTTCATTCTCAAACACTCCGCGAACATCGACGTGTCAGATCACGCAGGGCTGACGCCATTGCATATCGCAGTAGCAAAATCCGAGAGCCTCGTTCAGCGCCTATTGGAAGCAGGTGCGGATCCGATGGCCTTGAATCACGACAGGATGAACACTTTGCATATCGCTGCGCGTGCGCAGAAGCTAAACAACATCGGCTTGCTCCTGACAAACTTGCGGCAGAAGCAGGCTGAGTCGATGCATGAAGAAGACGACAAAGCACAGGGCCAAGCCTCTTCCATGTATGCCGACTTCAAGCAAGGGATGTCTCGCCCGGATTTGCCAGGAGTCAACGTGTTAGATGGTGCAATGAATCCACCCTTGTTCTATGCCGTCCGCAGTGGCCGTCCTGAGGTAGTAAAACTCCTACTTGAAGCAGGTGCGGATCCTCATCAGGGTCTTCAGGCCTCCCTTGGTTTTGAAGCCGAGAAGTCATTCCTACGCACCGCTCATCTGCAGCGTCCTGACCAGCTCAAAGAGCACACACTGAGGCTGGATGTTGAAGGTCGTACCAAGGGAAAAGACAACCCTTTGGGTGGCTTGGAGCACCATACAGCAAGATTGGAAGAGATTTTGGAAATGCTTGTCGCTTCTGGGGCAGACTCGACAGCACTCTGGTATAATCACAAGGACATGCGTCAGGGATCACTAATCAGCAATGCTCAGAGCCACTTTCAGGGTGACCCGAGAGCATTGTTCTTCAGTGGCTATACAGCCTTTTGTCTGACACAGCTCCTGTCAGTCTCTGAAGCTGAGAAAGCGAAGAATATCCTCAAGTTCTACGGAACAAGACTTGCCACTGTTGCATACTGGTTCGTTCCTAAAGTGGACTCAGATGACTTCCCCAGATTCGAGAAGGGCACCCCCAACGTCCATTTGTTTGAGCAATTTATGAGGTGACTTGCAACGCTATCGTCTCCAGTCAAGTAATTCAGGGGCTGACTGTCATTAGAAATCGTCAATATCGCTTGGTCGAGGAGCTTGCGCGACGAGGAGCAGCCTTTCTACCCGAAAGAAAATCCGACGGAACTTCCCAGTCGAAGGGCAGTCTCGACGGCTTGGTCGCCCATGGCTTCACGAAGCTTGTGGAGAATGTCGGTGCGATAGTCGCTCAAAAGGCTCTTGGGGAAGGTATATGGCACGCCTTTGGCGACAGAACGAAGCCAGGGCTTTGGTATGCGCAGCGACAGCCCAATGATGTCATCTCGCTCTTGGAGCAGAGCATGTTTCCAGATCCGCTACTGATCACTGCCGTGAAGAGAGAAGAGCCCAACCTCGCTATGATGAGGGTTCTGATTGAGTCGTTCAAAGTCGATCCGAATGAAGCTTCTCTCAGGATTTCCAGAGACAACAAAGAGCCGGCATCAGACGCTCAAATTTACCATTGCGAAACGGCTCTTCATTACCTAGCACGAGGATATCATTGGTGGCACGTTTATCAAGGCTTACCATACCTGCTCAGCCTTCCTGATATCAACGTCAATCCAAAGATGGATCGAGGTGGACTCACACCTCTTCATTTAGCCATCTCCAGCGACTACGACATTGTGAAAGGCGAGCGTGAGCCAGGCTTATACAAGTTTGAGGCTGCCCGCTTCCTCTTAGAGAACGGAGCTGATCCAAATGCTGTGGTCACCGATCCATGGAAGACATATAGCTATAGCTGTCTCGCTCTGGCGAAGCACAGCATTGAAATGACCAGACTGCTCTTGTCCCACGGCGCAGTCATCACACCAGAAGGCTTCATGGACGTTGTCAGATCGCTCAAGGCTGAGGTTCTCGAAGCACTCTTATCCACAGGCTTTAACCCCAACACTGTATTCACACCAGCGCGAGGGTCTTCCGGTAAAAGTCAAGCCTGCAGGACAGGATGACCATGTTGCCATACACCTTGCCGCTGGGTTCTTACCCATCCTCAGCCCTCAGGGGAAAGAGCTAGGCACACCACCTCAGCGACGAACGGTAATGCGGCTGCTTCTGGAACGAGGTGCAGATCCATTCCTCCGTTTCCATGTTATGATCCGATCTGACTGGATCGACAAATACCTCCTTATGGCGGATGCACGACCAACGAGTCGCGTACCGGACAATTATCGTGAAACAACTGTATTACACGACATAGTGTTGTGCAGTGATTGTCGGTTCTTGCCCCTGTTTCTGGAAAAGGGCGTCGATCTGAATATCAGAGATGCCTATGGACTTACGGTTTTCCATGCTGCATGTCTTCACGGACAGGCGATAAATCAGCCTTGGTCCAAGCTCACGAACAAAGACGAGGAAAGTGAGGGCAGCAACGAAGCTGACCACCACGTCAAACAAGATGCCTCGACAGTGGAAGGCTGCCAGGGGAAAGACGGCGAAACTGTGTTTGAGCATCTGCTTGCGGCGGGCGCTGAAATTACGACTCGCGATCACTTTGATCGAAACATATTGGTGGCAATGCTGAGTCGCAAGATAAGCTGGAATGAGATTCCGAACTACACCAAGGCCATCCGCACGATCATCGAAGTAGCCCCCGAACTCATCGACCAACCAGACAGGGATGGGAAAACTCCTCTGATGTACGCGGTGAAGGGGGGGATGCATGCCAAATTCAACGTCATGATGCATGCATCGCAGCTTGTCGAGGCGGGGGCATCAATCCACTGCAAGGAGAAATCTGGCGATGGACTCCTACACCTGCTCGCAAACCACATGTCAGTCGCCGTGCAGACTTTATTCCGCGAGCTTGTCACCCGAGGACTTGACATCAACGAGCGTAATACCTCAGGTGAGACCCCACTTTTTGCTTTTGCAAGACGGTCATCTCGAGACGAGCAAACACAGAGGTGGAACAGGAAGAAAGGAGGTGTGGAGGCAGGCGCAATTGAGATGTTCAGAGAACTAGGAGCAGACTTTACCGTCAAGGACAATGAGGGACGTGGCTTGCTGCATGTTGCCGCCATGATGAACATCGAACGATTCAAGGAACTTCTAGCGGAGGGATTGGATCCCTTGGAGGAGGACAACATTGGGCAGACCGCTATTGATAAAGCTGCTGCGAGCAACAATATCGGGATCCTCAAGCTCTTTCAGAAGGACAAGGGACGTAAGAAGTAGCATCATTCTGAGGCGGAAGGTACATCAGCATAGTACCCGGGAAATTGCGACAACAGCTGTACGCGAGGAAGATTGTTCTAAAGATTGAAGTATTTGACGCTGCTTGGCATGAACCCATACGTGTACCGTGCGTGGCATTGACCACGTTGAATCATACATCAAAGAACTCCGTCGGGAATGTCTCGAACCCAAATAACTCCGAGCCAGGCATCTGTCCCCATGATATCCCAAAGTCATCATACCCCGGCGGAGCTTCCTCATGTGCTCCAACACCATCACCCTCCGCCGTGACCTTCATCAGATGCTCGATAATCGCACGACCCTTGCTAGCACCTGACCATGAGAGTTCAAGGCCTTCTAGAAGACGAATGCATTTATGCACATCTGGCAACGTATCCTGTCGGTGCTCAAGTGGCATGCGGAGACTGCTCAAGTGTCAGTATCATGTTGTGTTGTTCATGACAGGGCAACTTACAGGACGATACCGGAGAGGGTGAGGTAATGAACGCAAAACGCGAGGAGATGTGATGGCGGAACGACTTCCCTGACCAACTCTGCCGAGTCAATACAGCTTCGCGCCGCATTTATACAATGCGATATAGACTCATTAGCCTGCGGCCCGAGAGCAGCCAACGAAGCGGTCCCGGACAACAACCTAAACAGATTCAACATAGACCCCGCATGAGCCATAAACACCACAACCCTCATCGTCAAATTCGGACCCCTTCTCTCTGTCCCTACCCCCTGGCCCCCGGTAGCATCAGAGGCTCGAACATCAGCAGGTAACTTCTCCAACCATCTCTCTAAAGAAGCTTGTAAAGACGAAACAGAGCGGAAGAATCTATCGCGTTGTTTTTGAGGGTGTGCTTTGGAGAGTTGCCGGATGCGAGAGGGTGCGTGGAGCCGTTGGATGCGGCCTGCGATGCGGCAGAGGGAACAGAGGGCGAGGAAGCCGGTCATTGGGGAGGGTGAGGTGGGAGGTTGAGGGCGGTGGGAGGAGGATTCGAGGTCGGAGTCGGAAAGGGGGAGGGGGAGGATGCAGTGGCAGTCCATGTCGTCGGCGGCCATGGGGCGGCCTAGGCAGATTGAAGTTACTCTGTGGGATGTTAGTTGAGATGTGGTGAGCAGTGACGTGGGGAGGAGGGGGGGGGGGGGGATGTACCTGTCGAGGCAGTAGATTGACCACCATATTCGACGGGAGACTTGTTGCTTAATGAGTTTTGAAGGTTGATCTGAGCTTGCGGTCTGGTGGGCGTCAGTTAAAGCTGCAGGAGTATCGTGGAAGGGGAGTGCTCACCAAGCCGCTCAAGTGCATGCCCAGATCTTGTGCTGCTCTCACAGCCTGACTAGCAAAGTTCCAACTCTGCGTCAGAGTATTCCAACCTCCAGAGCACATCGACAGCAAGCCAAGACATTGCACTCTTTCCACCGAAGCCTCGCCTGTCGTCGCATAATGAAGGATCAAGGATCGCTGGTAGTAGGGCAGACCCGGCCAATCAGTCCTCTTGCCCTCCGATGGTAGAAGCCCGCTTGAACACGCACACACAGCGAAGAACACCGAGAGAAATTTCCGGTCTGATGCTGGCGCTGATGCAGGACTAGCGGCTAGCTGTCGATACCGAGCCATAAAGTGCGGCTTATAAAGAATCGGAAACGTATAATGAAGTTGGTCGAAATAGAGGTTGACGAGCATGTCGGAAACATACTGTGGTGGACGGGGAATAACAGCTGGGTCCGGGAAGTAGGGCATCTCAGGCCAGCGCTGGCCCTGGACGAAGATGGGGAGTTCTAGATCTGGTGCTGTGGCGGTCGTACCGGTGGTGGACTTGTTTGAGGGTGCGTTGTTGGTACTGTTGCTGAGACCTGGGCCGATGGGGTGGGATAGTGAGGGTGAGGACGAGTGAGCGATTGGGGAGTGCTGTTTGGCTGCTTCGACTAGCACGTTGTTTGCGCCTCCTAGATATCTGCTTTATGTCAGTTTTGCGATGATTACCTCGTGGCCGAGGAGGACGGCGGTACCTTAGTCGGCCGTACGAATCGGATACTAGAGAGCCAAAGTTTGTCGCCTCAGGAGGATCTGAGCCTCGTTTCGTGAGTTCGTCATCATCCTGCTCATCTTCCATATCATCATCGTCATCGTCGTCATCGTCATCCTCACTCTCATTCTGCATGCCTCCAGCTTTGCCGTCAGTCATGTGAATGCCATATGCATGTCCCCTGTGAGACAACGTCGCACCATCAGCCCCTCGCGCGGGCAAAGACTGCAACAGGTGAGCAGCTTGGTGAAGTTCATCGTGGTCTGCCGAACTGCTGTTGAGGTTCAATCTGCTAATTGATGCGATTGATTGAGAAAGCTGGGATGAGATTGACTCGAGACGATGACAGAATTGGTCCAATTGCTGGCATCGCTCCTCGAAAGCCTTGGCATAGCTGTGAGTCTTGGTTAGTCGACCCTCCTGGAGGCTTGATTCGTGGAAAAACATACTGTCTTGACGCTGATGCATTATCATTACTGGTAGGATACTCGCATGTGAAGCTCCGTGAGCTGCAATTATGGCATGGTGTGAGACCATCACATTTCACCTAATCACCAGCACCACAATGGTCAGCAATTGAAACATCGCCCAGTGGGACAATCGACACGAGCCAAAAAAATAAGCGCGGACCTTCTTCCGACGACACGCCAAACAAGCTTGGCCGATCCTATGGAGAATCACACCCGGGGGATTCGGTGGAGGCGGCGCGGATGGCCTGTGTTGTTGTGGATTCGAAGAGCCGCTCATGATGTGTGTGTGTGTGCGTGACTATGGTGTGTGGATGAAGCCCGGATGCGCTGCCGTAGACCGAGAAGAGGAGGCGGCGGGGAGGATGGGTCGTTGAAGGGGCGCGGGTGGACATAGGAAGGTGGGTGATTGAGCGACGGAGGATGGTGAAGCGTGATTTGATGGCGGTGAGTTGAATGAAAGGTAGGCCGTCTGGAGCGTATCTGTGAGGTGTGATTGCGACGTTCCGTTCCAGAGGCGCCAGAAAGTGTCGCTGCTCCCGGGTAGTCCGCTGTCACTTGGTCTCACAAAAACACAGTCAGAAAGGTGGTGATGTCAACTTCAACTCAACAACAAAAACCATCCTCGGACATTTTTCACAACGCGAGCTGAATTTCGACTCTCAGCTGTTGCCCAGTCACTACTGCAAAACATTCAGCCTCACTTTCCCAAGCGAGCCCCCTTCCGTGTCACGCTTCACTGAAGGACACAGGGGGCATACCCATGCCACGGCGCGTAGCGTAATGCAATGTCTCAAGACCGAAAGCAACGTCGCGTGCCGCCATCCCCGGAGGATCATAATCCCTTTTCAGGCGGTACGCTAATGTCGGAAGAAGCCACATGGATCGGGCCAGCTCAAGATTCGGCAGAGGCTGGGCTTCCGGGATATAGGCACTTGGCTTGTGCATCTACCGTACACCAACAGACAAGCCTAAAGTCCTCAGAAGCGACAACTGGGATGCGTAGGAGACACTTGCTATCTCGCTGAACTGGTACCTCCATTCAACTTTGAGGAAAGAAAGCAGTCTTCTTTGCGCAGCACTTCTCCTAGTTCGAGGTTAAAACTCCGTCAGCAATGGAAGTTTGTTAAGCTTAAGCTGGGTCGGGAATGTGCCGCTAGCGGCGGTCGCTACCAGACAGGCACCTTCAGGCACCCGCACCCGCCTGCCACGGCTTACCCCAAAACACGCCATCACGGTCATCAATAGAGGTAATGCGAAGTCTGATCATTCGCATTGACGACAAATCTTTTCCGAGATACCACCCGACTCGGGAGACTACAGAAACGTCTAAGAACATGGATCGTCTAGTCTCCTTTGGTAGCGAGGGCCTACTTCTCCCAGAGCTTCCTGGTAAAGCTCTCAACCGTGTCGAACTTCAAGTCCGGAAGCAGTTTGTTCCACTCGCCCGTCACATCGTTGGCGCCCTTAGCCGTTGCAGTCAACATCCCGGTCCAAACGGGCACGTGATATGCCTCTCTCTGGTCTTCTGGGATCGACTTATGTGTGATCACTGGCATATCGACCTTCAATTGCCCAGCGTCAAGGTCTGCCTGTTCAGCAAGCAGCAGATCGACCTTTTTACCTGTGGCAAGCTGCTTCAGTATACGTGGTCATCGACGAAAATAATGTGGACATACCTGTAATCTTCTCAACCTTCTGCTGCATCTCTCTCGCGCTGATTCGGTCACCTCGGATACCGCCAATCTCAGGCCACTTCCCATCATACTCGACCGCACGACGAACCACGTGTCCAATATCAGCCACCGAAGTGAACACAACCGGGTCGTCTTCGTGACCTTTGACTGCTCTGATGCGTAGTTCGCTGAGTGAGTAGCTGGTTGCAGCTGCTGGGACATGCTTGGAGAATTGTTGTGGAAAGATGAGGTAATCGAGGAAGATTCCCGGTTGGAAGAGCGAGTACTCGATGACTTGCTTCTCTCGGTTCAGTTCGCGAAGGTAGTCTCGGATGGCAAGCTTGCTGCGATACCACGAGACACGATCAATGACATCTTCAAGCTTCTGGCCCCTGCACACAGCTTGGGTCAGCATGTTTTCACCTCGTCTTTCTTGGGATGCTTACATCGCCCATTCGCTTGGCGCGAACCGCTTGACTCCAGCCTCGACGGACGCATCAATGACGAGCTTGCCGACCGTATTATCGGCATCTTCGTTGACGACAATGAAGTTGAGCACAACCTCGACTCCTTGCAACTCGCGAACCAGCTCGGCCTTGTCCTCGAAGCTGACTCGGACCCAGGTAACGCCAGACTGTTGCGGGCCTTCAGCCGGGTCCTATTCACAATGTTAGAGCAAAGCGGCGGAAAGTGCCTGGCTGGATGGACACCTACCCTTCGTGTCAGGGCAATCACTTCGTGCTTCTGACCTTCAACAAGCTTGTCGATGACCTCCAATGCCAGGCCTGATGATGTTAGCATTAACTGACGAGATAATTGAATGCGACATACCGGAGTTGGCACCTGCGACAGCGACCTTGACCATGATGTCGACGAGTATTAAGAGTTGACGTTTTAAGTGTTGGATTTCGAGAGGAATGAAGCGATCTTCTTTTTACAGGTAAATGCGGATGTCGGATGAATCTAGCGAAAGATTAGTCGGTCCAGCGGTTCATCTCATGCTTTATAGTTGCTGGAGTTGTTCGTCTTTACTAACGAACAGTCGTCGTACGTACCATCACGTCGCATCACGTACCATCACGTAACATCACATAACATCACTAATCACCAACACGCAACATCATTCACCACATTATTCAGGTACGTATTATGCAGCGCATCATGGCGCAAGATTGGAAATTGCCTTTAATTAACTAATCCGCACAAATAAGACAGAATGGCGTGCTCGAGCGTCTTTCGACTCTCGCAAGAATTAATTGAAGCAACGCCACGACTCCACTCGCTGCAATACCTGAACGCCAAAACTATCGCGAATCATCACTACCAGCCACAAAGCTCTCAGATGGCATCTCAAATAAGCGCCAGAGAGTACTCAGCACCTTTCTGCTCCAGAGAAGGATTGGAGACAGGTTCTGCCGCGACATTCGGGCGCGATGCGGCATCTTGCGCTGCGATGTCCATAGCCTGGAGGCCACCTGAGAGCGAAGAGATGTCGCACGTCGCTTCAGGATTAGTCCCGGCTTGTAGCTGCGCTGGCTCTGTGATTGCAACCCCAGATGAAGTCCCAGCGCTGTCGACGATGTTTGCCTGTAGTATGGACTGTAACTCATTGGCAGTGTTGAGCTGAGCGTCATCGGCAATGACTTGTTGCTCATTTCCCAGCGTGTTGTACTGACTTTGATCGGCTATGAGGTTCGCTTCCGCTGATGCTTGATTCAAGTTGGCGACTAATTGACTGCTGTCCATCATCTGAGCTGCGTTGTTCGCCACGTTGCTTTCGGCCTCAGCAACCGTGGCCTCATAGTTCACCGTATATTGTTGCGGGTTTTGTGAGATGTCGCCTGATATGATCGACACGTCGACTTGCTCTTCAGGTGTGAATGCAAGCCCGGGCTGCTCCGTCGATGCCGTCGACTGAAGTATCTGATTCATCAGCAGAGCTTGCGACTGAGCTGTGGAGGCTGTTGGTTGATCCAGCATTGGTTCTTGCTGAACCGTTGTCTGATACGGGTTCTCTAGTGTCCCTGGGTCCGGCATACTCTGGCTCTGCATCGAAATCTCTTGTCCGGGAGTCGCTTCAAGAGACTCTTGGTTCACGTAAAACTGGCTGGGGTCAGGCTGCGGCTGCTTAAGTACATATGATGTGTCGCTGGTGAGAGGGGGCTGCGCGAGCCCCTCCATGACGGGAGACAGTTGACCAGTCTCGTACAACGGCTGCTGGTATGGGATGTTGGCTTGGTCGTACACGGGTTGCTGATATGCCGATTGCTCATAGGTCGGTTGTTCGTAAACCGGCTGCTCGTATATGGGTTGCTGGCTCGCGTCCGAAGCCTCACTGAAAGATGGCTGCTCTTGTGTCGCAAAGTTGGCCTGCTGGAAAGCCCCATCGTTCGTATAGACGTCAGTCTGAACGTCCTGCTGACCTCCACCTCCAAAGTCCTGGTCCGTATACTCTGCTCCTGATCCTCCATCCACAGCAGCCTCCCCAAAGCCTCCATCACCAAACCCGTCCTCTGACTGGACATTGCCATCAGCCAGATTATTCGCCGTCACCGCAAGCCTAGTCATCATAGCCAGATTCTGTGTCCTCCCGAGCTTGCCCCACATCTTCTTCAGGCTGTCCCCAGCATTGGATGCACCAGGTCGACCCATCATACTGCTTCTTCTCCCTTTTGGCTGTTGGCCGGGTCGTTCCCAGGCGGCCAAGGCCATTGCATCATGGACATAGTACGGCACAAGATCCGGCGTCCGCAATTCCCTCCATCCTGGCGGCAGCGAATTCACAGGCCGGACCCAAGAGGTCGCCCTTGTCGTACTGTTGAAGAAGAAGGTTCTACCGTCGGGTGTCCTTCTCTCAGCCCAGCCTGGAGCCAATCCTGAATTGCCCACTACCGAAACATGTGGCTTGATGTGAGTCTTGTAGCCTGAAGCATTGTGCGTATACCAGAATGTCCCAGTGACGTTTCTCTTCACGGTCCAGAGATGAGTTGGGACACCGCTACTTGGGGCGAGCTGTACTCGCATGTCGGACTCGTTGACATAATACCCTTTATCATGGGGGTGTGAGGTTGCCGCAGCACCAGATGTGAAGCACCAAACACAGAAAGATGTCAGAGTATGTGCTGTGCTGCAGATCAAACATGTGTAAGTGGACACATTTAAGGGTATGCCTAACAGCACATGTGAGTAAGAAGACCATGTGCAACGAGTGCGATTCATGCTTACCCGTTTTGCAGTGATTGCAGAAGATAGTTGATGCTCCCGGTTGTTGCTGGACAGTCCTTCCCGCGTTGGTCGGTGGCTGAGCCTGTTGCCATTGCCACTGTGAGTTGGTCAAGTTTGGCGTTGTTGGACCAGTACTTGGTGTCATTACATTGGGCCCAGATGAGACTGAGTGCGGTCCGGTGCTAGTAGTGCTGTTGAGTCGGGGTGTTTGCACCGAGACCCAATTGCCCAACTGCGGTTGCTGTAGTTGTCGATGTGGTTGCTGCTGTGTTTGTTGCTGCTGTGGTTGTTGCTGCTGTGGTTGTTGCTGCTGTGGTTGTTGCTGCTGTGGTTGTTGCTGCTGTGGTTGTTGCTGCTGTGGTTGTTGCTGTTGTTGCTGTTGTATTTGTTGTGGTTGGAGGGCTGGCACTGTAGTCCGCCTCGGAAGGGGAGGCTTCGCCTCGTTCATCTGCTGTACATGTTGGGAATTCAAGACGGCACCCGCAGATTGAGAATGTTGAGGGGCATAAGTTTGCTGGGGTTGCTGAAGTGCTTGAATTTGGGGTCGCTGTTGCGCGTGCTGAGGCTGTTGAAGCGGCTGATGCTGGGTCTGTATTGGACGTTGCACCACATGAGCCTGGAGATTCTGGGTCGCCTGCACCTGGGCATTTGGAGTTGCTGTCTGGATTCTCTGGGATTGCTGGAATTGCTGGAATTGCTGTTGTTGATGAGCTGTCGGGCTGGCACCCTGAACGTGGGCATGCTGCTGCTGAGCCAATGGCGCAGATGCTACCGAAACAGGCCGAGGAACTGGCGACGGCGTCGTGTTGCTCGGAATCGCTGCTTTTTGTCCTACGGGTTTTCGACTAAGAGTTGGGGAGCGAACTACTTGTGGTTGTTGCAATGGCGCGACCGGGGCGTGAGTTAGTTGCGACGCATACTGTAGCTGAGCTTGGGGTTGGACTTGGTGCTGCGACTGCGGCTGCTGGGCATGCTGCTGTTGTGGAATCGCATTGTTCATTGGCGCGCGCTGTTGCGGCTGCTGTGGTGTTATTGAAGCCATGAGTCGTCTCAGGTTGACACAGCAGGTTTACAGCACGATATGAATGAAGGTCAAACAACATCGCAAGCTGCAGACTTGGCGCCTTTACATACAATTGACAGCAACACACCCTCAACTGTCCAATGCCTTGCCGTGCTTGCTGCAAGTCCTTGGCAGACCCTTGTCGAACGCGAATTCAGGGACCAACATCTTCCTATCACAGCGATCTCAGTTGCTTCAGCCCCATGCGGCTAGCCAAGACGGTCGTTCCCGAACGCGGTCTATGCCCAAAGTGTATTGCGCTATTGTGCGGCTGAGCGCAGCCATGGCGGGAGGCCAACGGCAAAGGCGGATCAGATTAGGTGCCTGAAAGGTATGCACTTTAGCCACTTTGAAGAAGACTCACGCGTTACCGTGATCTTGCTAAGCTTGCTGGGTAGGGTATCTTGTTGCCAACGCTGAGGCAGGAGAAGTTACACAAGGTATGACTTCCGGACTGGCAACTGCGATTGAGACTGGCCGGAGGCTGAGTACAGTGCCTTGTCTTAGACTCGACAGGGAGGTCCTGATCGCACTACCCCCTCCCTACACGGTCTAAGGAGGGCGAGTACGAAGGCCAAGGATACCCGGCACCTAGTTTTGTGTTTTTGTTTGAGATCGCATCATGACAGTCGACCTCGGCAGTATACTGCGATCCGGCCTTTGATGCGCAGTGGCTATTCGAGTGATGGAAGCGCCAGACTAGGAGCAACTGATCAGGTCCCGCTACGGTACTATCACGTTATGCCCGCCCAGCTTGCATGTCCCGCGCCTCATCGAAACGCGGCAACTCTGATTCCTAAGTATTGGCAGGTCTGTCTCATTGATTCGACTCAGGTTTGATAATATATTCCGGCTGAGAATCTGTCCGATAACCGTCTTATAGCTGGTGTTGTAGATTCTTTGCAAGAAGCAGCCTATGCAGGCTGCGTTCTAGGCCTCTATGAACATCGTTCCCAACGCCCGGCTGCTGCGTATTCACACCTCGTCTAGATGCATGTAAGCACGGTTAGAGCACGCTACCGCCCTGGATATGTAGGACAAAGTCAAGTTTGCTGGATATTCCACTACTTGACGTTGCCCCCGCATAAGCACTATACCTATACGACTGCTTCAGTGTCGCAGTGCCTAAAATAGTGTGTTTAAGGCTGAAGGCTAGTCTCATTTAGATGTCTACAAAGACATGTATAACGCTAGGCCAGTGCAGGTTGAAGTTTGTAAAGTCGTATTTAAGAAGTCTCGCCTGACTGGCGCCTAGACCATGGGGACAAATATCTACGAATCGCCATTGTAACGTATCGATACATGCAGGTCATCCAAGAGAAAGTTCTCAGGCGGCGTACATCGACCAGTCATTTTTATTTTCCCATTCAAAGCAGAATCGACTGTAGGTATAAGAGAGCGAGTAACTCTCTAGACTCAGCCATCTCTTTTCGCTTATACCACGTCAAGTCATACCTCAGACTGTAGTTCCAACAACACTCAATTACGACACTACTATCAAGCCTCCATAATGAGACTCTTCGTCCCCGCCTTCCTCCTTGCCACTCCGCTGCTGGCCGAAGCCGCCTGTCGATTCGAATTCTGGCAGTACGATAACTTCTCATTTGGCGATGGCAGCGGACGTCTCAACCATGCTTGGATGGTTCGGACCGACGTGTTTGGGGACAACATGGACTTTCCCAGAATGATAGATGACTTTTGCAGTATCTTCCACAGTAAGTGCGCTTCCATCTACTATCCCTCCCACTACATAAGGTACTCAAGCTGAGACAATGTCTTGCTGATACATTGACCATCAGAAATTAGGAATGGCGGCGATAACGCGCGACCTCGGGAGTGCATCAGAGATAGCAACACAAGTGGCCATGCACGAACAGATACTTTGGATCCAGGTGAGCTTCATAGGATGTATGAAGACATCATTTGGGAGCTCCAGTTTGCTGGGTACGGGGTGTGTCAGTTTGTCAACCACGCCGCCTTTTAGCATTTGAATGAACGGCGCATAGGCTTGGAAGATGTCAACTTTCTCCATACAGCTTCGTGCTAGCCCTGGTCTTCAACATCACTATTGCCGATTAACACAACACACAACCTGGGTTGATATGCTCAGTCAGACCCAATCTGGCTCTTTGTGACCGACAGACACCATTCCTTGACTGTCGCGTCGAATGTCCCAACATCCCACCGCGGCCCATTTCCACTGCATATTAAAGTAGCCGACAGTGCATCTAGCAGCTTATCAATGACCTCAGTCGACTGCTTCAACTTGAGCATATCCTTGCCCTGTTCCCATCGGTCAATAACTGGACCGGCGATAGCAGCAAAGACCTCTTCTCCGACGATGAATCGTATCCTGCTCTCGACGCAAGTTACTGACAGCCATTTATGAGGACCGTCACCGGAGGTCCTGTTCTCCAGCCACTCATGTTCCTCCACAGATCCAGCACCCGCATCTTGACCAGTCTTGGCTGCCAAATAGTGAGCGAAACTCTGTCTTTTGCAGTAGTCTAGACGGGCTTCGACTTTGCTGAGCCAAGCCTCGGGCGCCGAGTCGTACATTGAAGCCGCCTGCATCACCAAATTAGGATGCGCGGGGACGGGCCCTTGATTCTGCGCCTCTTTCAGGACACCGGCTGATTTGAGTAGACGTTGCTTGCGATGTTGCCACTGAAGAAGAGTTTCCTGGCCGTGATGTTGCGCTTCGTGTTTGAGGAAGATGTGCCAGAACAGGATACTTGCGAAGTCGAAGGAGCTGACGCCGATGAATTTGAGGAGAGACGAGTTGATTGCCTCACACTCTCTGCATCGGTTCTGGTCCTCGTCAAGTGGCGATCCGTCACGTGGTTGATGGTCATTGTCGTGTGCAGCAACTCTGAAGGTTTCTGTTGTGTAGCCAGAGACCGCGACATGACCACCGTCTCGATGAGAGTGCCTTGAAGCCTCGCGTATACGAAAAGCCTCGTCCTCAACATCGTCAGGGGATATGAGACGATGACTCTTCGGTCTGAGCCAGTTCGGGCAATATGACTTGTGGTCTTCCAATTGAGTCAATCGCATCGCTCTCTGAATCGCTGTCTTGAGCTCCGGTCGATCATCCACAGTGACCTCGGCCGCAATCGCAGCGATCGCATCTCTCAGGGCAGCATTTTGATGTTGCAAATTGCCTTTTGCTTCTGCTTGTCGCTTGCGAAATGCACTTTGGGCGACTCTGCCACGCTCCCGCCTACGCTGTGCAAAGTTAGCGCATGATACACAATGCTACTTCCACAAAGTGAATCTCTCTCATCAATCGCAAACGCATCTTTGCAATCAGGAATTGAGGCACGGGGCATGGGGATCTGCGTTAGTAACGAACCTTTAGCTCAGCCTCTGCGCTGCTCATGGTAACAGGCTTCAAGATAGCGGGATTAGGTCAGACGAGTTTCGACAGAAAAGAGATCAATCACGTATGCGAACTCCCTATTACAAAGATATGCGTTTGATTCATCAATGGGCCTTCGAGCGATCAGTACTTGTCGGGGGGCCAGATAGTATAGGTGATATTGCGTGATGTTACGTGATGTTACGTGATGTTACGTGATGTTAGTCGTATTTGTAAGGCGCGTTAGTAAGGTGGAGTGTCTCCAAGACAGTATGTGTCTTTGTGATAATAGCACGCACAATCAGTCCAGTTGCTAGAAGTAGAAGATGGTAGCACGAAACACGTAGACGAAATCATTGTCTCTTGATCGATGAGTATCGTCCTGATTTCATTGATTTTTGGTTGATTCAAAGTTTGAGACCCCAGAACATGTGTGTTTTCTAGACAAAACAACTCCGCATTCACCACCAGCCACTGTCTGCCCAACGAGGGTTACGCATGATGATCAACGCGAACATCGAAGGGATTGGGCTTGCAATCATGAATCTTGCCCAACTTCATACTCTTCCCTAGGCTTTACGTAGGTAGTATTAAGTAGGTCCTTCGTGACTGGCACTTCTGAAGACAATCATCATTTCACTACAGGGTATCGCCCGATTCTGGAGGGACTCGAAGAATGGACAGGTTTTCACCCTGTCGAGGTACAGAGTGACTTGCGCCATTGAAGGAATTTACCTGCAGTTGTCAATTCTACAGGGAGCACGTCGTGCGTTACATTGCCTCCAATTTCCCCGCTTCCTCCTCGGCAATTGTTACAATATGATGCGATGGAGGCAATCACCATCGTTCCTTCGCCCATCAGCGATATCGCACCGTGCAGCCCCTCACCCGAGCACGACCCCTCTTCAACAGATAAACACCCAACGAACCAACAGCACCTCAAATCTGGGGTCCGATGACAGCCAACACATCCGCCAACCCACCTTGAACCCTTGAATCCCGTCCCATATCCGTCCCGATCACCTCCGGGCCGAGTTCCGCCCCGCGCCCTCTCGCGAAAGCCGACCGCGGAAAGATAGCGACCGACAGCGCCGTTACCGCTCCCCGAGAGCTATATGGAGTCGACTTGCAAGCTGCTCTAATTCTTGGAGATGTTCGCCCCGAGACTTTCTAGAAGCTGCCTATCACCACTTTCGAAACGATTTCCAGTCTCGAGCAGATCAATCGTTACAATGTCGAACCAGATCTCAAGCCCCGTCGTCAATGCCTCAGGCAAGACCAAGCTGCGCGAGTCGCTTGAGCGCGCAAAGGCCAGGCAAGGGCCCAGCGTAGGGCAGTGGTTGATGTTCCCGGGATACACCCTGGCCAGGACGGTAGCTGGCCTGGGGATGGACGTGAGTGCCCCTGTGAACCCTGAAATTCCATTGTCAATAGGCTATTGCAGTCGGCATTTCACTGCGAGGCAGTCAATTGCGACAAGAAGATGGTCATACTGATCTCGATGAATACAGTGGATTCTCGTCGACTGCGAACATGGAAACATCGACGACAGCGCAATGTATCATGCCGTCGGCGCAATTGCCTCCTCCGGCGTATCCCCCATGGTCAGGATCCCGGCCAGCGAGCCATGGATGTTCAAGCGGGTGTTGGATGCCGGCGCGCATGCAGTTATGGTGTGTAGATCCCTGCTGATCCCTGGCTATCAAACCATATCAATTTACTGACGTTGCATGTGCTAGGTTCCCATGTGCGAGACAAAGGTACACACTTTCGACATGGCAATCGCTATGTGTGTGATTGAGCCATACTGACGACAGGATGTAGGAGCAAGCTGAGGCTATCGTGAAGGCGGCCAAGTATCCCTCCAAGGAATTCCCAGGCGCATTCCGCGGTTCAGGCGCCATGTTCGCCCCCGCAAACTTCAACCAAACCGGTCGAGAATACCTCCTCAGCGCAAACGAAAACGTAATGGTCTGCGTGCAAATCGAAACCCGCCTAGCCATCGAGAACGTCGAAGCAATCGCCAACGTCCCTGGCATCGACATGCTCTTCATCGGTCCCAACGACCTCGCCTCCTCGTTAGGCTACATCGCCTTCGACCACGCTTCGATACCCGAGGTGCAAGAGGCGACCAAGAAGGTGTTGGATGCTGCGACCAAGGCCGGTAAGTATGCTGGTCACTTTGCGATGAGTGCTGGGGCTGCGGCGCAGAAGTATCAGGAAGGATGGCAGTTTATGAACTGTGGTGCGGACATTTTGGCGGTTACTGCGTGGATGTCGAATGAGATGGAGTCGATGAAGGCGATTGTTGCGAAGGGTGAGGGCAAGGCTGAGGAGGTCAAGGACGCTGATGCGCCCCAGGGTGGCTACAACTAAGTCTATAGCGTTGCGAAATGAAGCATTATATATGAACACAAAGTATGAAACTCGTCTCAAATGCTACTTGAGCTGATTGCAATTGGTGTAGCGTGTCATGCCAATGCTCAGGATCCTGAAGTATTCTGGAGAGTTGTGATAGCGAGTGGCCTGTGAGAGAGATCGCGCAGCGAGAAGGCGAGGCCGATGCGTGCGATGGTTGAAATTAAAGTTTGCATTGCAAATTAAGTAACTATAAGACCCGAATAAGCCACTTCTAACCAGAATATCTAAGCCATAAGTCTGCGTAAACCTCGAACGTAGTTGTCTACCAAAGATTAACTCGGACCATGCCGATCAGTAAAGGTAACGGAAACCCTTGACCATCTTGACCGAGTTGTCAGGAATCCTGTTAACATCGACAACCTCCCCGTAAACATCGACGGGACGATCCTCAGCCTGCTCAGAGGCAATGAGCTTCTTGTTCTCGCGGCGGAGGTACATGCGCAGAGTAAAAGCGCTGCATACAGCAAGACCGAGGATGGCAATTTCGGCGCCGAAAGGGATAACGTAGTATGCTGCACGGTGTCAGTGCTCTGAATAAGGTATGAATGATGGTGGAGATGGGTAGACTTACGGTGGTACTCCGCACGCCAGATGTATGAACCGGGAATACTGCCGATGTTACCCATGGCGTTGACCATGGCGATGGCAGCGGCCTTCTTGGCGGCAGGACGAGGGATGGTGTTGGAGATCCAAGCCAGCATGACGAAGCCAGAGGCGAAACCAGCTATATCATGTTAGAAATATATCCCGCCATAAATTGTGTTTTGCAAACTTACTGGTCATCAGGAACATGGCAAAGTAGCGAGGACCAGTGCTCCTGGTGGTCATGGAGATGATGTAGCCGATGATACACGTGGCCTATCAACCGATTAGTTACTGCCAGAGAATGAGAAAGAGGTATTGACATACGGCAGGACCGAAGTAGTGGAAGAAACGCTCTCCAGTCTTGTCGGCGTGCCAGGCGTTAGGTAGAGAGACGAAACAGGCCCAGATCCATGGAGGAGCGGTAACTGTGTTCTTTGTCAGTGAAGGTCGGGAAGACTTGTACTGTAGGACTACTCACGCAGGAGAGTGATGGTGGTGTTGTAGCCGAGAGCCTGGGTGATAGACGGGAAGAAGAAGACAAACTGTAGCAGGTCAGCATCAGGTCAAGACGCAAGGACAATTCGAAACTCACAGATAGACCCATGATGGTGCAGTGGTAGGTCAAACCAAGCAGCCAGACCTTAGGATCAGTGACAGCCATCTTCAATCCAGCCCAAGCACTAGAATCCTCCTTCTCCTCCACAATACCAACATCAAGCGCCAATCTCTGCTGAGCAATATGTCTCTCCCTGTCCGACAACCACATGGTAGTATCAGGATAATCAGGAAGGATAAAGACACCAATAATGCCAACCGCAACGGTAATAGCACCTTCGATGATGAAGAGCCACTTCCACGCACGGATACCGGCGGCATCTTCCATGTTGGCCAGGATACCTGCTGCGATAAGACCACCGAAACCTTGCGCTGCGAGATTACCTAGGTTCAGGATGGTGACGCGGAGTTGCATTTCGCTGCGTGTGTACCAACGAGAGAGGAAGTAGATTGAGCCAGGGAAGAAGGAGGCTTCCACGCAGCCGAGGAAAAATCGACACATGATGGCACCGACGGCGTTGTGAGCGAGAGCAGTGAGAGCGCTGATGACACCCCAGACAACAACGCAGGAGCACAAATACCTGCAACAAGTCAGCACCCTGTATCACTTGGTCGTCGAAATGGAAAAGTACTCACCAGCTTGGCCTGGTCAATTTGTTCAGGATCATGTTGGACGGAATCTGCATAGAAACATAACCAACCAACAGGATGGAAATGCAGGTCTGATACTGTACATCCGAAAGGTTGAGATCCTCTTCGAGACCTCTGAGACGAGCATTGGCGAAATTGTTGCGATCAATAAAGTTGAGGATGAAAAGAATAATCATGATAGGAAAAATACGAATATCCATCTTCCGAACAAGACGTTTCTCCTCATTGGCGTCCCAGTTATCCTGGGCATTGCCAATAGGAGCGTCGCCGTTCTTCATCTCGTCAATAGGTTCAGTGACAGACATTGCGTCGTTGTCTTTGATGTCTGCGCCCATGACTCGTAATGTTCAAGATGAACAGAACAGAGAGAAAGTGTAGGAGGAGTAGAAGAGTGCAACACGAGCAAGACGTGTGCTGTGTTGATCAAGGCAGAAAAAAGGAGTATGCAGAGAGGTAAGGATCAACAAGCCCGACAAATGCGGACAAGGAGCGATGCAGATGCAAGGATGATCAGTTGGCGAATAATCGGCTCACCAGGCCAGGGATGCAAGGTCGCAGCGCAGCGAACCCTCGCAGGTTATATACTCCAAGGGATCAATCGGCTCTGGGCTAGAAAGCAGCCACGATAGCAAGCAGAGCTATCCCTGGTAGATAGAAGGGCGGACAAGGGCAGGCCAGGCCAGCCGTCGACTGCAACGCGCTCGAGCTGACAATCCAGTCGACGAGGTGTGGTTGCGATGCATGCATGCATCCAGGAAGAGACAAGTACGCCAGTCAAACTTCCCCAGACTTGTTATCTCTGGAAAATGGGTCACAAGGTGGATAGTGGATGACACCAGCTAGCCACTAGACCCGACAGTCTGTCTCTCCGGACTGTTTAGCCTTAGCCATTAACGCCCAAACAACGTCCAGGCAGGACTTCTAGGGGGCGCGCGTGGCGACGCAGACACTCGAGAGAAAAAGCGTATCTTGATCCGGTAGCGCCGGTGGAGTCGGCGAGTCGTGGTGGGCTCCGGGCCGGGCTCCGACCGAGGGCTCGTGCGGCGTTGGGCCGGACTCCGGAGCTGATGCGAGGGGCGATGGCGGATGTTGTACTGTGCGAGTTTATAGATGATATCTGGGCATTGAGGAGAGGGGGCGATATCTAAGTCCGACAGCTTATCCCGATGATAACTCCCAATCTCACATCATTCACTCATTTTCACTCATTGCATTGAACACCAAGTCCAGCCTTGTACTGCAAACATACACCATCACACATCATGACCGTCACCTCCAACAGAGCATGCGTATGGGTGGGAAAGCGCAAAATTGAAGTCCAGCAAAGACCCGTCGCACCAGTCGGCGACAACGACGTCCTCGTTGAGATCATCACCACGGGTATCTGCGGAAGTGACTGCCACAATTATGAATCTGACAAGGTCTCGAGACAACTGGTCATGGGCCATGAGTCGTCAGGCATTATCAAGGAAGTCGGCAAGGATGTCAAGGATCGGACTGTTGGTCAGAGGGTTGCCGTTGAGCCGGGATTCGCGTGCATGACGTGAGTACAGCCAACATCCAACGCCGAGTGATTTATTTTTGAGTTTCTCTTTTGAGCCAATCACTGACACGAAACTTGCAGTTGTGAGTTCTGCTTAAAGGGAAACCCCAATGTCTGTGCGAACCTCAGATACTGCGGCATGGATCCCACGGATGGCACTCTCTGCCAGTACTTCACCTGTCGATCCTCCATGACCGTGCCCATCCCGGAGAACGTTTCATGGGAGGAAGCCGGCTCAATCCAACCCCTCGCAATCGCAGTGCAACTCGCCCGCCGCGCATCCGTGACAGCTCACCAGAGCATGGCCATCTTGTAAGTCGCCCACCCCTCACTCCCATCGCGCCAAACAGCCCAATGCTAATCTCAAACACAGTGGCTGTGGTCCTCTTGGTCTTCTCATTCTTGCAGTCGCAAAAGCCTACGGCGTGCGTAAAGTCTGCATGTTCGACATTGAGAAGTCTCGCACTGACTTCGCCACGTCGTATGGTGCTGATTCGGGCCATGTCCCGCCTAAGAAGGAGGAGGGTAAGGACTCGCTTGAGTTTGCGCAGGAGTATGCGAAGAAGATGATTGATGAGCTTGATGTCGGACATGGCTTCGACGTTACCGGTAAGTTTGCCTAAGATGAGGAATCACATACAGGGTGTACTGACGCATTGTTAGTTGAGGCTAGTGGTGCTGAGATCTGTGCTCAAATGGCTCTTTGCTTCTTGAAGTCTGGTGGTACTTGTACGTATCGCACCCCGAACTTGAATGACTGGCTCATCGCTCATTATCTGCAGGTATCCAAGCTGGTCTCGGCAAGCCATTGACCAACGTGCCGCTCTTCCTCATCACCGCAAAAGAACTCAACCTCAAGGGTACGTATACATCTGGTCCTTCCACCATATCTCCGCTCACAAATTGCAGGCACTGTCCGATTCACTCCCGGCTGCTTCGCCGACGCAATTGACCTGCTTGCGCGCGGAAAGGTGGACCTAAAGCCTCTCATCACCTCTACATACCCACTGACCAAGAGCGCCGAGGCTTTCGAAGCGCAACTTGCGCGGAAGGATATCAAGATTATCATCAAGAACCAAGAGTAGAATTTGTTAGCATATAGACTTCAATGCATGGCGGCATATGTCTTTGGTATCATGATTGCTCTCGTTGTGACACGTCGAAGGACTAGATAGCCAGGTTGCTAGTCAACATGGCCTCAAAACGAGGGCATCTCACGCCGATTCAACGTAGCGCCTCTCCCCTGTCGTAGCAAATTATCGACACATCCTTTTGGACCCCGTCACTGAGAATGGAGTATCACTCTGCGACAACGTTGGATTGTCCATATCTACCAATCTAATCCCAGCTGTCACCATACCCATCAGCAAAGAACCCCCGAAAGTTCCTCTCCTTACCCTTCTCAGCAATCTCCTCAATCTCCCCCTTCTCCAACTTAAAGTCCCAGGTCTTATTCGCATACCCTTCCAAGCGCTCCATCTTCCCACTCGTAGTGATGACCACAATACCCTGATCAATCACCCACCTCAACAGCACAATCGCCGGATCAGTGCCGTACTTCTTAGCGAGGCGTTCTACGACTTCATCGACAGGTCCACCCGTTGACGCTGTAAGGGGTGTGAGTGCTGCGAAGCCATGGGTTGCGATGCCTTGGGTTTTGAGGTAGGCGCGGAGCTTTGTTCGTTGTAGGTAGGGGTGAATCTCGAGCTGGTTCACGGCGGGCTTGACTTTGGCGGTCTTCATGATGGTCTCAATGTGCTTCTCCAGAAAGTGTGAGACGCCAATTGATCGAGCTAGTCCTTGCTCGCGACAGTTCTCAGCGCCTTTCCAGGCGTTTTGAAGAGTCTCTTCATTCCCAGCGGATGAGAAAGGCTCATGTAGGAGATACCTGCAGCTTGTCAGCCAATTACACCCGTTGCGAATTGATGGTGGAATGAAACTTACAAGTCTACGTAGTCGGTTTGGAGCTTCTTCAAGCTCTCCCTGAGTGCACCTTCAACATCGTGAGGTTTCAGTGCTTTGGTGGTGATGAAGATGTCCTCTCGAGGAATGCCAGATTCCTTGATGGCCACACCAACTTCTGCCTCTGTCTGGTAATCTAGACCATGGTCAACACGATTGTTCAAAAAGTCCTTAATATTTTGGGTAATGCCGCTTACATTGTGCACAATCGAGATGTCTGTAGCCAAGCTGAAGAGCGCCCTTGACAGCGTCGACCACCTTGCGATCAATCTCATCAGTCTCCTTCATCCAGACTGTACCAGTACCATAGCCGATCTACACCACAAGTCAGTCATCAGCATGGCGACAGGAAACAACATCCGGCAGATAGAGTTAGCGCTTACACTTTGAAGGGAAGCCCCCGACGGCAACTCAACCAATGGAATCTTAGACATGTTGCAGAAGCCGGAATAGGTGGGTGAAGGTGGTACAGCAGTATAGAATCTGATAGAGATAGTAGCCAAGTGACAAAAGGTAGCAATGTCAGCACGTCCGAGCAAGTTCCCCAGATTTCCCAATCAACTGGTTCTTTTCATCCCTGGCCAAATAGCGCATCCATCGTGACCCAACTTTGACAAACCCCAACTCTATCGGGCCACAGTGGTACAGTGGTACAGTGGCCCGCACCCGCTATCTCCCCCGTGAGGGGTCAAGAGGGATTCCGGACCTGCTCCGACCGGAACAGATTTAAGGGTCCAGATCCGCCCCAAAACCATCATAGGTACCACCATTCACTATTAGTTGTACAATTAGTAGGACTTGGCTATTTGCCCCAATTTACTCCACAGATAGGACTCCCGAGGATGGTGGGCGCTAAGTCGAGATATGGTCATCATCACCGTTCGGAATGGATGGCGGGCGGCGGTGGAGTCACTGCCCGTGCGATACCCGACCGACACACCTTCACAGGTCGTCGGGTAAGTGAACTCAGCCGACTTCATCACCCTCACTTAAGGACAGCTACATTGCTTTTGTTTCAAGGAACCCGGCCCTTGATTTTTTTGCATTACCAATTGTGAGATCTTATCGACTGGATTACGCTATTGTTACGCTACGACACGACCAGTCAAGGACGCCAAGAAATCACTCCCTGAAGACCGACGAAGCACAAGCCCAACATGCCGTTCGAGGACATCACCAAGCCCCCGAAGCCACTGCCCAAGGCAGATCGCAAGCCGATCAGCAAGGGTATCACACTCCTCCCACCACTGTCCCGCAAGGGCACAGGTCCCGGCCTGATCGTTCTGGTGTCCAAGGCCTCAGACGTTCTCATTCACCCAGGTGGCGTGCCCTCACCATTGAACAAATGGGCAGAGGAAGGATTCACAGTCGTCGAGATTGAAAGCTCAGCATGGGAGTCCGGCAAGACACAAATCGCAGATGCAATCGCCGCACTGAAGAGCTGCGACAAGTACGAGGACACAGGCAAAGTTGGTCTTGTCGCATATGATGCCCAAAGCTGGAACAGCGCCGCCTCATCACTCACAAGCGAGATCCCGGCTGTGGTCATCTACGCAAACGAGGCCGAGAAGTCTTCAATTGCAAAATCACCAGTCCCAGCACTTCAGCATCTCGCCGGTGCTCAGCCAGAAGATCAGCCTCCTTCTTCGCGCTCAAAGGAACTCACAACATACAACTACCCTCAGGCCAAGTCACATTCATTTGCCACGCCGTCAGCTCCCGAATGGGTTTACTCGCTTGAGTCGGTGTCGCATACGAGGTCGCTGCAGTTCCTGAAGCCCATTTTGGGAGGACCGTACTTTGACCTGGAGTACATCTGGGATGGTAAGACTTGACACGAAAGCGCTGCAAGTATCGTTGGCTAATCATGGCGTTAGAGCACACTTACTATGAGTTTGCGGACCGAAGCGTCGAGCACACGATGGCTACCATGGTGCAGGTAAGACATGCCACTATGATGAACACCCAAGGGGGACGAGACTGACATGATGTAGGAGCCATACGTGAACCACGTTCCAACAGTGAGTACACTCAACGGCTAAGAAACTGGTCCCAATGAGAGCAAAGGAATTGACATGGGATAGATGACCGGAGGCATTGGCCGGGAGCGTCTTTCCGCCTTCTATCGCGGCCACTTCATCTTCAACAACTCCGCCGACACCGAACTCGAGCTTCTCAGCCGAACTGTCGGCATCGATCGCATCATCGACGAGTTCATCTTCAAGTTCACCCACGACCAGGAGATTGACTGGATGTAAGTCTTTTACACCCGCTCTTCCCATTCTATGGTTTCGAATCACCACATCAAGAGCTACACTGACATATACAGCCTGCCCGGCATCCCCCCAACCAACCTAAAAGTCGAAATCCCCTTCACAGCAATCGTCAACATCCGCGGCGACAGACTCTACCACGAACACATCGGCTGGGACCAAGGCAGCGTCCTCCGCCAACTCGGTCTCATGCCCGAGTTCCTCCCCTTCCCTTATGCTCTACCCGACGGGAAGAAGCCGGCAGAGGGTAAGCAGTTTGAGTACCGCGTGCCAGTTGCGGGAGTTGAGGTCGCGAGTAAGATGAGGCTCAAGGAGTCGGTTGAGAGTAATGAGATGTTTGAGTATAAGATTAGGGAGGTGGCTAAGAAGTCATAGAACTTCTTCTTGCTATTCTATCAGTATCGGGTAGTCAGTAAGATCGTAAGATCATCATCATGTAAACTGAAGCTGCAAGAATTATGAAGCCAAAATGACACCATACCAGCCCGTTGTGAATGCCTTCTTTCCGTTGCCCTTCGGAACGTTCCGCAAATTCACCCACTCCAATTCAGTAAACCCCAAACTTAGCAATGATCACAAATGCCGAATCGTCACTTACCTAACTCCTCCCCCACTGTACCACGTCAAGAAAATTGCCTCCCGACTCAGCATCGGGAGGGGGGTACGGACCGGGTCTTCGGCGCTTCAAGGCGGGGTCCCAGTTCTCCGCCCTCTGCGCGTCACCGTCGGTCGGCATTTCCACCTGTTTCCAAGAAAAAAGTCTGGATAAATAAAGAGGATCCCCTGTTGAAGGTATCTCAATCGTCCCAAAAACACCCTACACCAACCATATACAAGTTCTCACGTTCAAATCGCAAAAATGGCTAGCAACCCTCCAGGCAAGTGCTGCACCGTCGGTAAGCTTCACGAGTAAGTTCTCACCCATCCCTCCTTCACGCCTCACTAAGGTACCCCAAACCCCGGGCAAAAGCTAACGCCTTCTCAGAGGCACACCGACCGGCGAAACAGTCCAGCTCGAGGGCAACATCTCAGGCTACCTTGCCAAGGCCTCATCCCCAAACAGCGCCGCTGTTATCATCTTCCCCGATGTCTTCGGTATCTGGCAAAACACCAAGCTTCTGGCCGATGAGTTCGCGGCTCGTGGCTACACCGCGCTGATCCCCGATCTGTTCAATGGCGACCAGCTTGACATCTCGGTTGATCTGTCAAAGTTCGATATTATGGGCTGGTTCGGCAAGGGTAGCAGCGGAGACAACCCTCATGGTCCTGAGCAGGTTGATGTTCCCTCGTCGGCTGCTGTGAAGTACCTCAAGGGTCTTGGATACACCCGCATCGGTGGTGCTGGATACTGCATTGGCGCAAAGGTAAGCTTCACCAAACCTGATGCTCAACTTAAGCGACAACACTTCAAGAACAAACGCTGACAATCTGCAGTACGTCGTCCGCCACATGAAGGACGAGATCAACGTCGGCTTCCTCGCCCACCCATCCTTCGTCAGCCCCGAAGAACTCACCTCAATCACCGGTCCTCTGTCCATCGCCGCCGCCGAGTTCGATAACATCTTCCCCACAGAGAAGCGTCACGAGACCGAGGAGTTGTTGCTGGGCGACAAGGTCAAGCAGCCGTTCCAGATCAACCTCTTCAGCGGTGTTCACCACGGATTCGGTGTTCGTGGTGATTTGTCGAACAAGCAGGTGAAGTACGGCAAGGAGCAGGCTTTCTTGCAGGCTGTGTCTTGGTTCGATCAGTTCTTGAAGGAGTAGAGCTTTTCATCTGGTAGATTAGCGACAGTGGATATTACTTCTGTGACAATGTACGATTGAAGTATATTCTTTGTGTCTTGGCGTCGTAGCGTCCTACACCGATATGCTTGCAGAGCTGTTTAACACTACCGCCGCTTTGGAGCACACCATGGTCAAAAATCGCAAAACGAGCTCGAGCTTTCAACATTATCACCTCATCGATGTCTATTTATCGTCATATCACGCATCACTGGTCACTCGTTGGAAGATAGTATGTGTGGTAATTCGTCAAATTCGCCTATCAGACTGATAACCGCTGACTAAACCCTTGCTTCATTCCCTAAAACGCCGTTGGGGGATATTCTTGCGCATCGTTTAGATGGCCTCCTTGTGGACATCGGCCTTGCTGTTGTGGCCAGACTCCTCGACCTTGTCGCCCAAGGCGTCCTTGGCGGCGGTCAGACTGAGATGATGTTAGTATTTCTGATGCAGAGAGAGTGACTCGGTGATGGTGAGAGCTTACCGGGTGCCAGTGGCGACGTTGCCATCCTTGGCGACCTCCTTGTTGGCCTCCTTGGAAGCACCGGAAGTAGCGCCCTGAACAGTCTCAGAGACGTAGTTGGCGGCCTGCTTGATGGACTCCATTGTGAATGGGTTTGTTTGTTTGGTTGGTGGGTGGAAGTTGAGTGTGTGTGTGGAAGATGTGATTGTTGATGGAGAAGGAAAAGAAGTCGAGAAGAGGGTGGGATGTCTGGGAGTTTAAGTACTACGATGAGACAGGATGGAGGGACCCTTGGGATCACGATCACGATTGTGTGCCAGGAGCGAGAAGTGGGTGAATTGCCATGTGAAGCTGCTGCAACACCCGTAACAGCCGTGGGCAGCCGTTGTGCAACACGTGGTCTCGTGCGTTATGACAAGGCAGCAATAGATGCATTTTTCACTAACAATAGGAACCTACGATCAGAATGTTGGTGACAGATCGACGTCCGTGACGTCAGAGCAAACAGCAGTGAATGAGGCAGGCGCCCAATGACCGTCAATCAGTAGCACCGTCGCTCTGACGTCACCACATTGACCCCACCACGAACGAACTGAAGTGCCCCGCCGTTGCTTGTGGTAACCCCAAGCCTCACCAACGAAAGGCGGCCATAGTCCTCCGACGCATTCTCGGCATGTCACAAGATCCGGAGCGATGACGACTGGCTTCGAAGGCTGTGTGTTTTGACCTCATTTCGTAACGTATCCCAAACCGTCAATGCTCCATTACGCCTGCAGGTCCCATTTACGCCACAGTCTAGAACAGCTAGCCTCACAACTGTGGCTCCGACTCAACCCGTGGACGAGCGCAGCAGCATGCCGCTATTGATGTCGATCTCACTACACCAGTCGTCTTGCAGCCATCGAGCCGCAGCACAACCAGATTGATCATACGGTTTTAAGGTCTAGAGCTTCCTTTCGCATTAGTTGAGGTATGCAGTAGTATTTGGTCTCCATTAGCGTACGCGGCCGATCTGCAACCAGCGGGATCGAGATCGAGCATCATGTGATGATCTTCACTAAGGTAGGCCGCGACTCCAGGGGCACGATACCCAGACAAGCTGCGTGCATGGGGCTTTGCTGGTCAATCAGGGGCGCCCCGCTTCTTTCCTGGTCGAAGCCTCTCGGAAGGAACCGATCTAACGAGAGCTTGGACGCAAGTCTCCTGTGGCTCACCCAAGCTCCTTCCACGATGTTCTGCTCAGCTCCCCATGTCGTCATCGTCGAGGGGCAGGCTAACCTCGGCTCGGAGCTTCACGATGCCAGCTCGCAGGCTTTGGTGCTTTGAACAGGACTCGAGCTTCATCCTGACTCGATTGACTACTACTACGGCTGAGAGTCCGAGTTCAACTTCAGCTCATCACACGATCACGCATCCTGTCATGACACATGAGTCTTGAGCAGACTCACTCATAGCTGACAACGACCGCTTGCGAGTTGCTTGTCTATCGAGGTCACAGTTTGGCCCGTACACTTCTCGGTGCCTCGGCCATCAAGGTGTCTTTCGTCAACTTCGCGACTTCAGTAGCGACACCCCACGAGATCTCGAAACCTCTCCCTCCAGCGCCATAAGCATGCACCACTTGCTCGCCTCGACGGTGTCCAGAAGTCCCAGCAGGTGCATGCTCTACCTCAATCCGCATACCACCTTCCCGCGTCGGACGCCTTCCTACAATGTCGGCGATGACTCGTGCGCCTTGGACAGTCTGGGATGCAGGCAATGCGTAAGGAGCAATCTTGCTCGCATTGTTTAGCAAAGTCTGCCGAGTGGCAAGATCAGGTGTACTGGACCAGTCTCCCGGCTGCTTCGTTCCTCCGATGACGGTGCCGCCATCGAAAGAGCGCGGTATGAAGAAGCTCCATGATCCGTCGGCCTTTTGCAAGGTGACCGTGTCTGAACCCCCAGTCAGGTCGGTAAGCACAGTTTGGCCTAGAACATCATGTTAGCAGCGATGGAAATGTGAATGACCTCGCGGAGTACACATACCTCGAGTGGGAAAGTATTTCGGGTCACCGAAACCAGTGCCCGAAGCATTGACGACAAGCGCGACGTCTTCAAATAAGCTATACGCCTCCCATATGTTTGACAGCTGCCGCTTGAGGCACTGTCCGCCTCGCACGATGAAGGAACGTAGCAGGCTGGCGCAGTAGACTGGTGCATGCAGACAATAAGTCTCATACTCGTAGCCTATCTTCACACCCTCTGGCAACTCCGAGCCATCAAGTCTTCGATACTTCGGAAGACCTGACTCTGCCGTGAAAGACTCATGAGTTTGCGCTGCGTACTCTTTCGGCGGTGCTTCGAGAAGTTCGATGCCTTTACACTCCGTTACTCCAATCATGGATGACTTCTCCACCTGGTCACGGAACACCACAATTGTTTGCTTCAACCACGCAGCTTCTCGCTTTAATTGCGGTGTACTTGCTGGAATCGGTCGAACATGTGCACCAGCCCACATGGATGCATAATTGACAGAGTGCTCGATTGGTGCGCCAGGTATTGAGGTCGGCCATTCTTGCGCGACGATGGCAACACGGTATTGTGAGGGGTCTAGGGTGTCCAGCAAGCGAATGGCGGTGGTAAGGCCGATGATGCCTGCGCCGATGACGACGATGGTTCTTCGTTCGCCCATTTCGCCGATTTGTTGATGCATACAAGAGAAGATCGAGAATTGAATGAGACAAGGATCTCTTCAAAAGAAATGCAT
The DNA here is from genome assembly GCA_021347865.1 of Sarocladiaceae sp. CBMAI 1973. Taxonomy (NCBI): domain Eukaryota; kingdom Fungi; phylum Ascomycota; class Sordariomycetes; order Hypocreales; family Sarocladiaceae; species Sarocladiaceae sp. CBMAI 1973. The sequence goes on along the minus strand of WNLN01000119.1, from coordinate 7,749 downwards.
TGTTATATGTTATCTCATGCTTGATGGGCTGAGGATTCGCGTGAACAGTTTGAGTTGGAGGTGACCCAGGCCGGAGACGGAAATCCGAGTCTAGTACCGATTTGCGGCCTGGGCACCGGCATCGGACCCGGCTTCCAGTTACAATCGTTGCAACTCTTTAGCATGAGCTTACACCACGCTTTAGACCCAATGAAATGTCCTTCCTGTGATTGGGTACTTGACTCGTTAAATATCGTTTCACGTGTCGGTGTGGTGGTGTAGTCACAATCATTGTCGAGATGCAGCTTGCCAAACGCGTCAAATGAGCGCCGCGAAAATGTAACGATTCAGTTTCTCTCGCTATATTTTAGACTCCTACATGCGTGTCTCTGGCCAACGGGATGACTGTAGCACCGCACCCAACCGATTCCCATCCTCGATCGGATTCTCCACGGATTCCAGCAGTGAAGGCGTATGCCTCTCCTTTGAGGTCATTTAAGAACTTCAGAAAGCTTTCCGGTCCACAAGGTGCCTCATCCAGAAGTTCAAAGCGAACTGAGCTCACTCTCTGCTGAGCTTCGCCCCACGCTTCGCGACCGTCTGGATGAACTCCGACACAACATCAGGCTGCGACAAGAAGGGCGAGTGCGAAGAGTTGACATGCTCGACGTATGCATCCGGTCCAAGGAGACCAATCATGCCCTCCTGTGCCTGAGGAACGATCGCCTTGTCGTTGTCAGTGGCCAGGTATGAGCATGGGATATCGTGCCATGGCTCATATGTGGAGGGACTGTCGTAGACGGGAGCTGATTGCCATGTGAGGTCTGCGACGGCCTTTGCCTGAGCCTCGGGTGTCATGTCGTTGTAAAAGATTTCTTCCGGTGTGTCGGGGTAGACATAGTTGCCCTGCTCTTTGTTAGCGCCGGTCTCCGATCCAGGGTCAGAGTGGCATTTCGCCGACTACAGGACATACCTCTCGCCTCATCCATGGTAGATATTCGTTGTTGGGAAGCAAATCCCTCAATGATGCGCCCTTCGGCACCGCGAAAGAAGTAACATAAGCATTCATGATGACACCACCCTTCTTGCCAGCAGCATGACGCTGCTTCGCGCCGAAGCCCTCCAACGAATTACCAGCAACAACGCCTCCATAAGAATGACTGACGACAACCACATCAGCACCTTTATCCGTCAACTGCTTCAAAACATCCTTCAAGACCAACGCATCGTCCGTCGCGTTCAAGTTCGGTGGCTCAGCGCCGACACTGGGCAGCGTGATACCAATGACTGGGTAGCCCAGAGGTTCAAGTCGCTGTTTGACGAGGTCGAAGGATGAAGGCTTGTGCCAGGCGCCAGGCGTAAAGACCACGGTGGGTTTGCGGGAGGCCATGATTGTGGCGATGATGGAGAGGGAGAGCTTCATGGTGGAGGAAAGGGCAGAAACCGGGGTGGGTGTTGCTATTTATGTATGTGGCTTGGAAGCTTGTAGTATGATGCAGAATATGATAGATCATGCGGAGAATTTCATCAATTGAGACGGGGATTTCTCGTCATTTATACTCCTATTCTCACACGTCTCGAGGATACGCTTAGACTCCGTGCACTTAGCATTTCGTGTTAAACTTGTCTTTAACTCTCTTCACATGGTCATCGCAGTGAAGTTCGACATGCGGAATCACTCGCGCAGCTGTGATGTCTCAAGAATGATCTTCACTCGCACCTACCTTCTTCACACAACTCCGAAAGGCTCTTTTTGCAAGCGCCGGAGTAAGACTCGGGGTAAGGTGGAGGTGCGGTGCAAGTTTCCCCGCTACCCCAGATTTGAGTTTCGGACTTGGGGTTTGCACTGCACTTCCCCTCTCCCCAGACTTCGGATTTGCACTACTCCGAGGACTTCGTAATACTAACCTCATGAGTTAAACCTTGATCAACAATAACATGGGATCTTTGCCATTCTATAGTGCCATCTAATGGTCTAGTGTGGCCTTGGCTATAGTATATGCCCGATGACATACCCGCTCGTCAGGTACCTTACCCGACATCTCATTGCGGCTCCTCTTCAAAACTGCCGGCCAGTCCCCTGAATTAGCCGACGACCCCAGGAACTTGCAATAGCCAGCAAAGTAGTCTACAGAGTAGCTGTGATCTCAATTTCCACATCTGTTCCGCGAGGTAGTTCGGCAACAGCAACACATGTCCGAACCTAATCGAGAATAGTGATTAGCACTTACTCATACATCAATACGAGCCTGAAGAGGAGATAGACTGACCGGCTTGGTACCCTGACTGAAGGTGTCCGCGTATACTTCGTTCATAGCACTATAGTCCTTCATGCTAGTCAAGAAGATATTTGCTCGGACCTAGCAAGTGACACGGGACTCGTTAGCATCCAATGTAGCCAAAAGAAAGACAGGTGCAGTAGGAGCGGTTCAAAACAGCTACATACCACCTTGCCTATGTCACTTCCACACGCATCCAAGATTTGGGAAGCGTTCCTCAGAACCTGGCGCTGCAGATCGTTAGCCTTCATCATCTACCAATCAACGGGCCTGGGTGATCGCTGCGGCTTACTGTACGATCTGCGACTGTCCCACCAACAAGATCGCCCGTGGCCCAATCTACCCCTGTGATACCTGAGAGGTACACCATCTCTCCAACAATGAGACTCTGAGAGTAAAGCGGGCTAGGCTTCGTGCCTGCCGCACATGCCTCACGCTTCTCGAGTCCCGGCATCTTGCTTTTGTGGTTCGAGTCAACAGGACTGAGAAGGAGTTAGGCTTTGAAGTTGGTCGATCTGAAGGCGACTCCGTATCGCATGAAAGATCAAGATTTTGCTGTAACTCGATTGTGACTGACTAATGTGGTTCGACTGGCGTATGTGATATACAGACCCGACTTATTTCACTGCTTAGTGCCTCCCGTTTTAGTCCATAGTGAAAGGATGATGCAAGGGACCGGATACATCGACCGGTAGAACAAAGCCGACGGACGCTGGCAACCGATGAAGCTGCCGGCGCGAACGGCGCATACCATCGAAGCGGAGAAATGGGCTTGCCTTGTCCATGCACTAATTGCTAGCCACCGGATAGTGTCTCCCGATCAAGGCCTTCCGGGTTACATCCATGGGGCGATCCGTAGAAGACACGGGACCTGGGTTCGCGAGGGATCGGAGATTGGGACCAGAACCTCGATGGAGAGGTCAAACCAGATGTTGGACTCACAGATCCACCCTGCTTCGGAGATGTGGAAAGTGATCTATGCCGTCTCTTCCTGCAATGTCTAACACTATGGCGACTGCGCTGTAGCTGCTTTCTAGATGTCGACTACTGCTCTAGTCATCTCCCCCTATACACCTCAAAAGCACTTTTTCGATGTTCGTCCAGCTTGGTTGGATTGGGGTGGCCATGCAATAGTCTACTTTATACATCCCTCTCCTCTAAGTATAGTGTCCAGCCCTGGCAGAACTTAACCTCACGCGTGACGCTGTTGCAGACCACGGGAAGATAAACATAACCCGGTATACATACACCGATTCGAGCTATGGTTAAATGGTGACCGACGCCTCCAAATTGCTTTTGGTAACCGTCATCTTAACAGGAGGCGGGTACTTGACAGCACTGACCCTGATACCGTCTCTTATATTCTGGTTTGGGTCGACAAGATCAAACTTGAAGATCTTAGCGTATGCGGTAATGTACGAGGGTAGAATGTCAAATGCCGGTGTGGGGAAGACTTACGTTGAAATGCATTAACAGTAGCGGCAGAGTCTTCTTCATCTCAAGCCAGGCGATATGAACACCCGTACATGTCCGTTTCCCGGCGCTGAAAGCGAGAAACGAACGATTCATTCGGCGCAGCTGGCCCTCATCGGCCTCAATCCAGCGCTCAGGTCGGAAGGTATGAGCGTCCTTGCCGAAGACGCCTTCATCCCGATGCACGGCATCAATTTGACAGCCCACTACGGTACCGCCTGGGATGAATTGGTCCGCAATAGTGGCTCCCGTAGGAGGCACAACACGGTCCAGGCCCCAGGAGGCGATGGGAAGAATTCTCATGGACTCTTTGAGGACTGCCTCTAGATAGTCCATCTTACTGACCTCGGTCCATTTAGGCATTGGGGACAAGGTACCAGCGCCGAGGTTGCTTCGGATCTCCTCTAACAGCCTCAACTTGGCCTCTGGATGTTTCGATAGGAAATACAGCGCGTAGGTCAGCGTACCAGCTGTGGTGTCCGCCCCAGCGCCGATAGTCGACATGATAATTCCTAAGATCTCATCGTCCCTGACGAGGTCAGGATATTTGCCTTGACCCTCCAGAAACTTAGAGCAGAGGTCTTTGTAAGATTCCTTATTGGGATCCATCTTCCTGGCATCGAGCTTTCCTTGCGAAACGCGAGCAAGCGGACTGTTACCGACACCTTTGAGGGCTGTGGCAACGCGGCATTTGTTGAAGAGGTAGTCGGCTTGAGGCATGGCTCCCCAGTGACCCCAATGGTCGAAGCGAGCCATGACTGCGGCCAGAGTTCCATCAAAGTCCTTGCCGTGCGACAAGAGACCCAATGAGTCGGTAAAGGCAATACGGATCAGCATATCCATGGCGAAGTACTGAAGCCACTCGCCAATGTCCACAACATACTGAGCCCGGAGTATATCGACGAGTTGAATACAAGTTGCCTCGATGGCGCCCTCGTAGTCCAATAGAGAATTGGTCGTAAATGCGCGCCCAACAGACTTGCGCACAGCAGTGTGCTGAGCCTCGCCCATGCCAATTATAGACGGCACGGCTTTGTTCTTGCTGACGGGAACCGCGCCATAGTACGATGGACCCTTATGCCAGGTTGGATTTGTGCTGTACACAATAGGAATAGCAGCTGGGTCGCTGACACTGACATGATTCGGACCTATCCGCACAAGTTTCCCGTGTTTCTCATGCAGGGCGACGAGCTTCTCAGCATGACCTGGCCTATTCTGAGAGTGAAACCTCCAGTAGTCGGTGAACCTAGCAGCGAAGGGACCAGGAATCTTCGATAGACGGAGGTAGGTCGAAGTGACTTGGATGCAGAGGCAGACGCAAGAGATGCCAGCTGCGAAAATAAAGAAAGCCAGGGGCATCGTGACTGAAATCACCCTGTTGCAGTAGATGAAGTTTCAAGATCGAACATAGTCAACTTCTCGAGGAATTCAGGACAATTGCACAGTCCCAGTCACCGCGATAGATGTATTGATTAGATGGAACGCTTGATGTGCGTATTGCCACATAGCACAGGCCGTGGCATCAACCAGGCCTTTCCACCATGCCGGCCTTGCACGACGGCACGATGACCCAGCATCCGGTAAGTTGGACCATGTCTTGAGATCGGAATCCACAGCCCGGCTGGAGGAAGTTCACGATCAAGGATGGATGCGGGAGACAGTCGCCGTCGGGAAGTGGGACCCGATGCCCAGGACCGGCCGCATGGTTCTCGCGGATTTGTGATAAGCGCGTATAAGGTAAGGTTCCATATCTTTAATATGACAATTGATAGTAGTGATGAGAGAGGGGGTGGCTCGAATAGCTCAAATGCCTATAGAGTGTAGCGCTGTGACGTGCTTGTTTTCTCTAGAGAGTGCAGATGATTAGGACGATGAGAGGTTTGCCAGGCAGTTGTGGTTTTCTTTCACTACAGGGCAGGAGCTCTCAGTGCATCCCTTCAGGGTCAGACTGCCAGTGCTGACTCCACGATCCTCAGGCAGTGCGCAAGCCATACCTGCCTTATCTTTTGCCGACATGGACCTGCCACGGCTTATCTCGCGTCTCAGTCAGTGACTTTAGTGCCATCCCAAACGGCCCTAGCAGGCATTGTACAGCGACTAAAGCCCTTAAGAAAGACAGATCGCGGGGTAAAGAGTCCCCTAAGGAGCCTGAAGCAGGCAACCATTAAGCGAGCTAGCGACTTGGATTGCGGCGCATCGTCAGCCCAGAGCCACTGTACTTTGAGGTAGCTCATGATTGCTCAAGCTGTGATAGCAGTCGGACCCGCCGGTTCACTTGATAGATGGATGGAGGGATGGATAGCTGGCTGGACGGATAGCGAGAGATACCGTCCCTTGGATGACTTTCGAAGGTCTCGTTGAGCTCAGAAGACTGCCAGACATTGTCACTTTGGTCGTCGTCGCCTCGCTTTCTGGCTGTACGAGTGAGCCCGGTGCACCTTGCACACCCCACGAAACCGCCGCGGATCTTCAAATTCCACGACCACGAGAGCTTTGGACATGCAGCCACTCAATACAACCCACGCCGCTCGCAGATACCACTCGCCCCTGAATGCCCTTCGTCGCTCAGCGAAGGCTTGTGATAGATGTCGAAAACGACGAACAAAATGCCTAGGAGACCCGCCACATCCGTGCTCGGCTTGTAGCGACATAGGCCATGTTTGTGTCTACAGCGAGTCACAGAAGAAGGTCACTGTCTCCGAGGCCTACCTCATCGAGTTGCAAGATCAAGCTCGCCGTGGTGCAGGCGTTCGCGATGGACGGGTTGCCGCTGATGACCTGGCCGACGACAACAGCCCGCCAATCGAGCTGGGTTTCACTGGCACTGATAATTGGGTCCTAGACAATGCCGGAGAGTACCGTAAGTGCCTTCGCGCCGTTGCCCATTGGTTTCCCACTTGCCTTGGAACGGATTGAGATATAGGACAACAAAGAAGAGGAAAGGGCCCTCGCCTTCAAAGCTCAGACTAACAGCTAGACGTGCAGGCTTCATGGGTAACTCTTCGTCCACATACATCGCCAATCGACTCAATCCTACAGCAGACTCGCTGGCATGGCACAAGTACCCCCATTATGAGGATACAAACTGGACAAGACGAGTGAATAAGCCGGAACTGCCACAACTACCGCCTCGAGAGATCGCAAAACGACTGTATCTCGCCCAAAAAGCCTACATCGGCACTATCTTCTCCTTCCTCAGCGACTCTTCCTTTAACTCACGCTTAGAGCTCGTCTACAACGGCAGTCTCGACTACACAGACCGGGAGGACCGTCTGACATACTGCCAGACTCTCCTTGTCTTCGCCTTTGGGCAGATGTACTCCATCAATCAGTGGGTTGGTGCGGCTGGCCCTCCTGGGTTCACGTACTTCAAGCAGGCCTTGGACTTCCTACCGAATATGTACGAAGAGGCGTCAATTCTCTTCATTGAAACCTTGAGCTATGTCGCGTACTTTATGCAAACTATCAATCGACGGGACGCCGCGTACCTCATCATCGGGACTGCGCTTAGAATGGCCATATCTCTGGGACTGCACCAAGAAGTGTCAGATCGCGATATCGACAGCGAGACCAGGGAGCACCGTAGGCGTGTATGGTGGTCCACCTATAGCATGGAGAGAATGCTGTGCGTCACGTCTGGACATCCATTGTCCATCCAAGACGAGGACATTGGCCTTTCGCTTCCGAATCAAAAGTCTCCCACAGATCCATCTCACGAACCCTCAACACTTGCCCTCTACACAGAGCTATCCGTCATCCAAGGTGTCATCGGAGAGAAGATATACCGAAAGAAGCAAAAGTCTGGACCTGACCTGTCGGCAATTGTTCAGGACATTATGCAACGACTAGCAGACTGGTTCGATAGGCTACCCAGCGCGATGCGCACAAACCCTGCACAAGGGCTCGAAGCACCAAGCAGAGAAGTCATCTCAACCTATCTGCATTATTACCACTGTATCAACATGACTGCGCGACCCATTCTGCTTTACGCTATTCAGCGACAACTAGCGCCCTGCAA
>WNLN01000118.1:0-82895 GCA_021347865.1 Sarocladiaceae sp. CBMAI 1973 | reverse complement strand
GTGGAGCGAGAGGGAGGGCGGCCACTGAAAGTGCGCAAGGCGGCGGGGATGGAGCGCTAACACCTTCTGCCACCACCTTCTGATGGACTTCAAGTTGCTGAAGAGCCTCTCGCCAGGCAGGGTCCCAAAACTCTTTGGGTGGATACGTACCGCTCGCAACCCTGACACCTCGAATTTGGGAGTGTTGCCCTTCGCTGATGATGTCCCGCTCCTCTCATCTGGGCGCCCGCTCAAACTGCCCACAATGTCCACAGCGGCATAATACAAGCACTTGCTTGTTTACTCGTGGGATCTTGGCTGACCGAAAACCACCATTGCCGGGATATGTTGCAGTAAGAAGGAGCAGATGTTGCGCAGGAGGCTGCTGATACCAAAGGCGGCCGAAACAACAAAATCGCAAAGGGAGGGCGGCGCTGGGATGTGGCCGAAGCGGAAAGTGAGAGGCAGAGGAGAGGGGAATCAGCCTCGGTTTAGCGCTAGTCCTGATCCGGACTGGTGTTCGGTGGGAAAGTCTTAGTGTCGATGCATTATGACACTTGCTGCCTCAGGCACAAGTAGCGGTTGCGACCAGGTGCCCCCAAGGCCTCCACCATCTTGCTGTTGTGTCTCTCCTGTGAGAGCGCGACGGGAGCGACAGGCTGCATGTCAACCGGGGGCGACGGTGTGAAATTGCGTTGAGAGATGAGGCCTTGACCAAGCCGCAACCGGCGTGCAAAGACAGCACGACAGTCAAACTGACAGACCCCATGTTCGGTACATGGCTCATCTCGACATGCAGTGCCGCTTCGACCTCAACGTGCGAAACTTATCGATGATCGAGTTTTAGCCAAAGCTGTGTGGACGAGAAGGGGTGAAGAGCTGCCAGAAAGTTGGGAGACGGCAAAAGCAGAAGTTTAGGCGTTGGCTGGGCGGGACGGGCGAAACAAGTCGGCTACTTGGGATATTTCCCCACTGTAGACGGCACCTTGCATGCTTCCCCCAATAAAGGAAACACCAGCATGGACGTAGCTTACTGTGTGAATACGCTGTGAAATCCATGACATGAGTGGTCACACCACAGTACTACCAAGGCCCAGAGGCCGTTGCCAAGGTACCTTCGGCAAGTGTAACACAACAATCAAATGAAATCGATGTGGACCAATTAGGTAAACGACAAGCACGTTACTATGTTGATGATGCCATATAACGAGATATCAACTTCAACGAAGTCTGGCGATCTTCCTTCGGCAATGCTAATAATGTTTCATGCTTTACGCAATCATGCTGTGGTCTTTTGTTGCTGGAAAGTCTCCCCATGCCTACACTTTGACGTACAACAGACCTTACATCAGAGTTTGGCACCAAGACAAAGCAATCATGGTGGAGTGGGGCAGCGTCGTGCACATATCCAGCCAATCGCAGTGCAAGTTTGGCCCTAGAAAACTGACTCATCCTCGCTTTTGCAGTCGTGTCTGGCGAAGACGCCGAAGATTCAAGCCCCATGCCACGCCAAAGAAACCAGCCTGGCACCAGGACGTGAGCGAGCAAGCACAGGGGCTCCCCGTCCGGAGCTGGCGCTCTCGGGGCCAGAGCAGCCAATCATCATGAGGTCGCATCGTGAGGCGACCTCCGACGTATCTTGCGCGTCTTATCTTTGTGGGTCAGAACGCGTGAAGAGAAGTACTCGTGCTTCGAGCTCCGCCAGAGTTGGGCGCGAGCGTGATTCGAGAACCTCATCCAGGGAACCAGAATGGAGCTGGTATCTACATCGGAATCACAACAGAGCTGGGCATGCTGAGGCCTGGGGACCTTGGGGCTCAAATCGACTTGCGTTGCAAATTGGTCAAGCGCGTGCCAGCGGGATCCTTCTTCGTAGCTCGGCATCAAGCCATCACTACAATGAAAGAGCATGGTACAAATCAAAAATTACGCCCCCAATGGCCCCGAAGGACAATTGAGCGCGGGACGACGCCGCGATGTGCAATGCAGGCCTCCCGCACTAGGGCTCCGTTTTCATGATCTCGGAGCACTGGAACAAGGTAAGTATGAAGAAAGGAAAGAGGGAAAAAGAGGAAAATGCGAATGATGCGTGGTCTAATTTATGGGATTCCGAGAGTGGGTCTGCCATCGCTGTTGCCTCAGGAGCAATGGGCATTTGGCTCGCTGCCTGAGTTCTTCCGACCCGAACCTTGAGCGAGGTAGCGTTCACGCACAGGTAAAGCGGTCCTGGGACGGTCCCATGACGCATCCACCCAGTCGCTTAGCCGCAGTGAGTGGCGCTTCCCCAACCTCGCTCGCCATACGCCTCCAGGACCTGATTCTCATCTTCAAAAGCATCCGTCACAAGTCCCAGGATCTCGCGACCGCATAACGTATCTGGTAACTAGCACCACATAGCATCAAAACTCACTCACATCATGCGGTTCTCCGTCGCCGCCTGCCTCACCGCCCTTGCGGCACCGATCGCTGCCGCAAGCATCGCCAACGGCCAGTCCCCGAACCTAGTGAAGCGCGGTGATGATGACAACAAGGTCCCTGGTGACTCTCCTCTGGAATTCTGCCCTGGTGATCACTCGAAGGACCTCGTTACGATCGACAAGGTTGACCTGTCGCCCAACCCCCCGCAACCGTAAGCACGGAACTAGAACTGGAGCATGTAGAATATGGCTAACATATGTCGCAGTGGAAAGGAGCTCCTTATCAAGGCCAGTGGTGTTGTGAAGGAGAAAATCGAGGAGGGCGCATACGTTCTTCTCACCGTGAAGTACGGTCTGATTCGCCTTATCAGCACCAAAGCATCGCTTTGTGAACAAGTTGGAAACGTCGATCTCGAATGCCCACTTGAGGAGGGCAAGGTTGAAGTGACCAAGGCCGTTGACATTCCCGCTGAGATTCCTCCGGTAGGTCTTTGTGAAGTGCCTGCTCCCCTTTCATTTTACTGACTTTCCACAGGGCAAATACACCGTACTTGCAGATGTGTACACTGAGGAGGGCGACCCCATTACTTGCCTTACCGCAACTGTCAGCTTCTCTCGTGGCAAGAGCTTGTTTGGTATCGAACTGTAGATTTATCGGCGCCCTGATGATTGAGGTTCAAGGAAGGCGGACGGTGGTTTACTTGCGGACACGTATCTTATCTGGAACGACTTTGCGACTTTGTTTTATTGGGCGACTTATTGCACTCATGCAGCATCAAATTGGCGGTTTTGGCATAATCAACGGCCACTATCTCAGGTTCACACTTCAATTGAAATCGGATGGTTCTCTGCAATACCCATAGGATTCACCGCGATCAATGTACGCATAACGGAAAGTGTCCGCCCATCTTGGTGCTCAAACAAAGTACATGACTGTCAACTCCGTACGTGACCTCGTGCTTATTCTCCAAACAGCCGACGGACTCTCCTCAGTACGCTGTCCTTCTCGGGATCGTAAGGGTGATCTTTGCTGGGAATCTCGAGTACTGTAGGAAAGGCAGCGGTATAGGTATCGACTCGATGGCGTATTCTGTCGGCGATCTGATAGGATCTCAGTACATGCACAAGGAGTTTGGGGGGGGCTCTGGAGTATACGTGTTGGTTGATGAGCACAATTCCAATGTCTTTCCTCTCTTCGGTGAATCTCTCAAACGCTGATTCGATAGAGGCAGTATCGGTCTTGTTGTCGACAACGAGGAAGTTCTTCTGTGCATCGGCACCAGCAGTAACATGCTACCCACACTTGGTCAGCATCGTATCTAGAGCATCATCAATAGCGACAAACACTTACGCCAATACCAGCAAGGAGAAGACCTGTCACAGAGTCCTGGACTTCAGGTCAGTGATGCTTTCCGGAGCGAAGCCGAAATATGGCCGGACAAGCTCACCTCGTCACCGATGACGGCGAGGAACTGGCGGTCCTTGAAGTCGGCTTGCGAAGCCATCTTGACGGCCGAGGGGGAGAACGTGCTCGTTCGTCTAGGCTCGTCGAAGTTGAGAGGTAAGGGGCGAGGCGTAGGTTGTGCGATGTGTCGCGAAGCTCGTCCGACGATCTGGTGGTTGTGTCGTTAGTGACGCTCCGAAAGGCTGCGTTGCTACAGTGCCTCCTTCAATGGAGCTTGGACCTGCCAACCTTACCACACCCCGCGAGCGCCGCCGACTGTTTCGCTCAGGACCCACTATGCCAGCTGTGCAAACCCCTGCAAGCTTGCAGAGCTCGCCCTTTGCCCAGTGCAACCTGAGCTGGTAAAGTAAACATTCAGACAGCCATCTCTTTGTCACGTTCTTTTCTTCTTAAGGCTGTCTAAGCTCGCTTCCCGGACCTCTGGCCGCATGCGCCTTCTCTCACGCATGTCCAGGAACCATTGAAACCAAGTCAGCTCCGGGCATCGCCTACGTCCACCTACACCATGCCTCGTCTCGTGCGCCGGAAACCCTTGACCGAGCGGGTCAGTGCCATGCTGAACCCGATGGACTATATGCTCTGGCTGTCGGAAGAGCTGGAAACAAGAGACTGGAACTCAGACATCGTTGGGACACAGGTTGGGCTGGGCATGAATTTTGTCCTCCTATTGTGTCGCGCAAATACCGGGAAATCGTCCTCTGGCGATGACATCTTCCACGATGACCGTGGTTCTGGCTGGCTGTCACTCTTTGTGAGGCAAACGTAGCTTCTACACATTGCTTTGACTGACTCTCCGCTTCCAGATACATCCCTTGGTCTGGATACTCGTGTTATTCTCGGTCTCGAACGCTTTCTACACGCTCATTCGCACCCGCAAATACCGTCTTTTTGAGGCAGACGTTGAAGTCAAGCCCTCAACACCATCCGTCCGGCGCGTCGACGTCAACTCCTCGCCAGCATCCAACTCTCCGCTCCGTTACATTGCCGACATCATGACACCCGACTCAGCCTCTTCAAGAGCACATCCCGACAGAGCAAAGGACGTGTGGGAGCTCTCAGTGTGGGATCCGCTGCCTATATCGTTGCGATTGTTCTGTCTCTTTAGCCCTGGCCACGTTTTGGTCTACCTCCTCTTTTTTCCGCTTGCCTCCCTGGATCCCAGGCCAAGCGTAACAGTCTTGAACGCCATCTTGATGCAAGTGATCTTGTCAGGCCAGATGCTGTTCTTGACCACGGGATTCGCGCGACAAGCTAAGGACAACGCGATTGTTCAGAAGGAGGTCATGCACGAGTATGACACCAAATTCGTTCATCCTCGTCTTCACCCTGTCGTCCGTGACGTCGGGACGCAGTTCTCAGAAGGAGTCGATACTGCAAACGCCTTCGTCGAGGTTGGGACACCAGCGACGCTCATCAGACGCTCCTTTTACACGAATCCGAATCCCAATTATGTAAATCAGATTGACAAAGACGCAGGTGCTACTCCGCATACAAATGTCATGAGGCCCCAAATGTTCACACCTCCTACAGCTTCCCGTCGATCGGAGGCTTTCTCCCCAGCTGTCAGCCAACGTGCTTCGGTGTCTAGAAAAAGCCTGCCAGCTGGTTATACGCCTTCGGGAACTACCACAAATACCAGCAGCGCAGCTACCGGCACCAACTTCGGCGGCCATATGGGCGTTTACAGCCATAACAAGTCTCCACTGAAGAAAACAATATCGATGAACGATATGAACGACCATGAGGCTTCTTCGCCAAGAAATTCAAGAGAAATGGCAGCATACGAGCAGAAGAGGTATGGCAGACAGAGCAGCCCGACCAAAGGGTCCCCAAACCCCTGGGCCGCGATGCCATCTATAAGAGACATGGGACCGCAAGGTCAAGCCGCCAGACAGAAGGGAGCACAGTACGAGAGATACCCTTCACGATTTTAGTATTTTTAGGGACAGCTCCTTTTGTTTTCTCATGTTCATGTTCGGAGAGTTATTGTGGCTTTAGGAAGCTTCCGCATAGCACCGGCGGCGTTATCGAGTAGCGGAACAGGACCATCAATTCTTACCCCATTGCCTCTTTTAGCCGCTTCACTGTCCCTTGACATTTGGAGGTGAGGCAGTGAACAGCAGGCGGCCACTGGCACATGATGTCCCATTCAAGCAAGCACGTTTAGCAAGCACGTTGCTGTGCCGAGCTCTCCGGCTCCTTCCTTCCTTCCTTCCTTCGCAGACCTTAGCGTTTGGTAGCCCTCGCGATCGCCCCCTCCACCTCCTCACGTCACTTCTCTTATGCCCTCCCTACAGCTCTATCACCTTCTTGGGCGCGTGTTGCCGAGTCAGCGGCGTACATCTGTGTCAAGGGACTGTCAACAGGTGCTCCTGGCCGTCCAGACTGATCCCCGCGCACACCACACACGGTGCGGTCTTCGCGAATCATTACTCTTATTCTTCATTTCACGCTTCATTGCCGCTATGGCGTTCTTTGTAGGGGCAAAAGTTCATCAGCAGAGCGAGGGGCATGAGTCCAGAAAGACCGCCGAGACAACAGTGCCTGCCCTTTCTCTAGCAGCTTCTGGCCAGACCAAGAGGGCTCAATCAACCGCTACTGTAGCCTCCTGGGTCAAGAGTATGCTCCCCAGTCATCGACCCGAGCGTGGTGGCACAATCCGAAGACGTGGACAGAGGGGGCCGGCGTCACGGTCTGGCTTTTCAAGTGCTCAGAGGCGTTTTTCGGACAGTCACCACAGTCTGACCAGCGTCAATGGTGAGCCTGATCGCATTGTCCGCTGGAATACTGCGAAGGACATGTCTCAATCCGATGCCGAGGTGTCAGCACCACCGAAGAGAGCTTTCTCTGCGAGTCATCAGCACCATGCACGTGATGGAGATCAACCACAACTGACACGTGAGTCTCCCGAGCTCCAGCACCGGCTTGAAGGCAGTCGCCCCGGTCAGACTGGAAGCGAGTCCTTGCAGCATCACGCTGGGCATCTTAGACGCCATCTCTCCTACATGCCTGATAGCGATGCTGCTGCCACAGCGGAGCGTCGTTTGTCCAAAGCTCAGCGGCTCATCGAAGCCAGACGCAAGATTCGGAAGGAACGACGAAGCTTGAAGGAGAGCGGCGACTATCTAGGAGTTCAAGGCATAAATCCGGATACAGGTGAGCTCGATATTATCACACCAACAGACAGCGAGGAAAGCTCTGCTGGTCTGGCACGAGAGAAGAAGGTGCAAGCTCTTCGAGAAAGGTTGAGACGGGCCAGAGAGCAGCCTGGTGAGATAGACGCGGCTGCGGTACGCGAGGTGAAAGGCATCCTTGATGAACTTGAGTTGGAGCAGAACTCCACGAACAAGAACGCAATTAAGAGACTTAATCGGGTTGTCAAATGGCGACGCCAGACCAAACAATGGTCCTCCGCCCAAGAGCCTGATCTCAGCCCAATCGCTCAATCCCGGCGAAGCACTATGCCGGAGTCTCGTAAGTAGCCTCCTCCAATTGACCATGGTGAAAGCTCACGTTCAGCACAGAAATGGCCACCCCATGCACTCCTCCTCGAGGCGAAGAGCGTCCCTCTACGCCGCTCGTAGATTTCATGTCTGGAAGCCGACAAGCTCGAAAAGCTAAACGGGCTGTCTCTTTCGCCGATTCACCTTCCCGGAGACCCTCGGCCGACACACTCGGCTCCCACGACACTGTTGTGCGCACTCCCTACCGCCAAAGCTTGGCCAACATTTCCTCTGCTGCACTAGAGTTATTCGAAAATGGCATAGTCTTTGGCCATTCGCAGGACAATGCTGAACGCAGTGAACCGCCCACACTTTCAGCAGGATCAGACCAGAAGATATTGAAAATTCAGGACACCAGAGCACCACCTCCCGCAAATAAAGCAATCGACTCAAAAGTCTCGGTCCGCCCTGATGAGGCCGCAATTTCGTCAGCTCCGGATCCTTTTTCAGAGATGGGCTCCGGCAAATATCACCGACCTCCGGATCCGCACACCATTGCCAGAGACAGCAACCTGATAATGCTGTCACCTCAAGTGCGGCATACCCCGCGACATCTAGATTCTCGCGAGAGCACCCTATCAATTACGAAAAGAGGGCTGAAGGGACGGACAGCGAGGCGCTTAGAGAACGTCCGGAGCCAAGTCACCAAAATTCGCAACGTCAGCCCTTTGAGCCAGAATCTGATTACGGTCATCGAGCAAAAGAACGGGACCTCGCACAGACGGGCACCCACACAGCTAGAGAGTTGGAAGAGCCGTGCAAGCAGCATTCAACCCGAAGCAAACCGACCATTCATTCACGAGGGAGGTGGCGAGCCACCAGTCACAAAGCTTGCCACGACACCAATAGTCCTAGAATCAGGGCAGCACCGCTTGGGTCCCAATCTGAGTCTCTGTCATGTTCTGGACCAAGACCAGGGTCCGGAGAGGTTTCGGGAATGCATGGACATGAGCCGAGACCTAAGGAGATCAGTGTCACTCACAATGTGTGCGGACCGCGACTGGATCGACAGCACAGTCCAAGAGATTGTGAAGTGCGGCCAATCAGATGCAGAACAGCTTGTGTACACACCCATCACCACCACTACTGGATCCAGCCGCCCGAAGTCGAGGCTCTCCTCGAAGATAGACAGACCGGCATCGATCGGCGAATGTTTGTCGTTGCCGAGCATGGCATCCACGGGCACAATGGACGCGCAGAGCTTCGAGACTTTTCCAATGACCGGCTCGAGCACATCGCCGAGTTCAACATCGGACAACGATGTGAACGAATCCGGCACCACGTGCAGAACACTGGCTCACACAGCTCAGGACTGCGATCTCCTGCCCGCGAGGCCAAGAGATCCCAACGAGAACGACCTAGTAATGCTGACGACGTCGCGCGACCGTCAACTCACATCCACATCTGCCTCCCCGAACATCGCGGGCGAGCGAGCTGGGTCATCCAAGACTCTCCGTGTGTACACTATGAGGCAACGAATGGAGAAGGGAAGGGCGCATCACGGGGCGCGGACAAGTCTCACAAGGGCTCTACACAGAGTGCCTCACGACCCTCACATGCCGGGGGCCTATCCAAACGCGGATCGCGAAGACGTCGTCACTGCCGATCTTTTCAGAAGCCTAATAAGTAAGGTCAACTTTGCCATGTGTACTTGGCCGATGCTGGAAACGGGCCGGCTATTGTGTTTGATTCTCTCTTCTCTGGCGAGGTTGTATTGGGCCACAGTGCACCCGCTGTTCGATGCGAAGTCGCAATTCTGGAAGCGGCACGCTAAACAGCAACTCACTTGGACTGATGGGCTTCGAACGCTCTTGGCTACTCCGAGCGCTGTGCTAGCTATCACGCTGTTTGTCTAGGTACTGAACAGCGCGGCGGCGATATCGGAGGTTGTGGTGAAGCTGCTGAGCAGCTGAAACGGAATGGGATTCCCTGCTTGCTACGGATTGTGTGCATGGCCAAGACCTGATGTTGCCAGTGGGCAAAGGGTAGCCGTTATATTGGTCACAGGAGAACGCTGCATGTTGATGCAGGCTTGGCCATTTCTGGCCTGTCAAGATGGTCAAGCAGTTGCCATGGGTTGCTGGATAACATCAGACCTTGGCCTGTGTGTTTGTTTGCTGCAAGTTTAGAATTGAGGTGGCGGTGACCATCGTTTGTCCTTACCTTGAAATGCCACAGCTCGAGTGCACCTCTGTCACAATTATGTGCCTTTATTTCGATAACAAATCCCTAGTGCAGGAAGACGAAGCCAGTATAGAGTCAGTGACGTCGATTTACCAAGGCCACGCCTCTTGAGCTTGTAGTGATCGCGCATTGATGCTAACCATGGGAGGAAGGTCGATGATTAGGAAGGACGGGGATCATACAGGGTAGGCAAGATAGGCTGGGGACAAGGCCGAACCGGAGTTCCGAAGTGGGTTTGGCGGGGAGCGAGGGGAGACGAGGGGGCCTCATAGTGGCCGGCCCAAGTGGTGGGGGGCCAATCCGAAGCCGGCATTTAGCAAGCAATCATGCGGGTGATGATTTTTGGGGAAGAGGACATTACTGTGGCGGGACTGGGATGAGAATCCCCGTTCTCCCGTGGGCTGATGATGAGGGAAAGTGACGCGACGTGGGCTTCGTATCTTTCTGGGGATGGTATTAGAAATGATGGTTGAAGACCGCTGAACTACAATGACGCGGTGGAGAAAGGCAACTCAGGTAGTACAGCCTCAGAATTGGTAGCATCGTCAAGAGTCGAGGCTTCGGCCAAGGATCACCATTCGTTAACGAGGTTACTGTCGGATATGCTCAGCCCCCAGGTCTTTCATGAGACGCGGAAATAGAATAAGTCATTGCATGCATTGTCAGGATGAACTGACCTAAGTCGGCGCCAGGGCCCCATCCAAAAGTCGTGCCTTGCCCCCCTCCGATTATCGGAATGAAGCCTCCCACAATGGACGGGATGCCCCCCCAACGAGTCGCCCCGAAAACTATCATAAAACCTCCTTCCTCCGATTGAGACTTGCCCTTTCTTCTACTCCAGTTCCCTCAAGTCATCAATCCGTCCTCTCTGTACTCTCTTCAGCCTTTTTGTGTCGATAGCTGTTCGCCAGCCGACCTTCATACACTTTTCTCGCTTTAGGGTTTACTCGTGTGTTTCTTCCACCTTCCACCATTTGCACGCAACGACCTTCCTCCTGCCCATCCGGCAACAACTTCGGCAATCCAGCCAAAAGTTCAACGATATGCCTGCCTCTGACAGAAGTCCACAGACTCTCTACGATAAGGTGCTTTCGGCACATATCGTAGATGAGAAGCTCGATGGCACAGTCCTGCTGTACATCGGTAAGAATTGCTCCTCTGCCCCTCCCCCGCTGCCTCGACCGACGTCAATCGAGCGCCCCCGTCGATCCTTGCATCATCGCTAACGGCGCTGCGATTCTCCTTGAACAGACCGACATCTTGTCCACGAAGTCACATCTCCGGTACGCTCCTGCATTCCGTTCAATTAAGAGCCTTGAGCACTGTCGGAATCCATACTTTTCGAAGCGCGAACAGAGACAGGGTCAAAGCAATTTTGTTGCCCGTAACAAGCGCTAACTTCAAGTCCAGCAAGCCTTCGAGGGTCTGCGCAATGCTAGCCGCAATGTCCGCCGGCCAGACTGCACTCTAGCCACAACCGATCATGTATGTTTCTCCTGAACTCGCGTCCCTGTGTTTCGCCGAACTTACCAAAGCTAATGCCTAATCTCGTTCAGAACGTCCCTACGACCTCTCGCAAGGCCCTGAAGGATATCGCCTCGTTCATCGAGGAAGACGACTCTCGGACACAATGCGTGACTCTGGAGGAGAACGTCAAGGAGTTCGGCCTCACATACTTCGGTCTTGGGGACAAGCGCCAAGGCATTGTCCATGTTATCGGACCTGAGCAGGGCTTCACCCTCCCCGGAACCACCGTCGTCTGTGGTGACAGCCACACCTCCACACATGGTGCTTTCGGCGCCCTGGCTTTCGGTATCGGCACAAGTGAGGTCGAGCATGTCCTTGCTACACAATGTCTGATCACCAAGCGCAGCAAGAATATGCGCATTCAGGTCGACGGTGAGCTGGCTCCTGGTGTCAGCTCCAAGGATGTCGTCTTGCACGCCATTGGCAAGATCGGCACTGCTGGCGGTACTGGTGCGGTCATTGAGTTCTGTGGTTCCGTGATCCGCAAACTCAGTATGGAAGCTCGTATGTCCATCTGCAACATGTCGATTGAGGGTGGTGCTCGCGCCGGTATGGTTGCTCCTGACGAGGTCACCTTCGAATACCTCAAGGGCCGCCCTCTTGCCCCCAAGTATGAGTCTGAGGAATGGAAGCGCGCAACTGCCTACTGGACTTCTCTCCAGTCGGACGCCGATGCGAAGTATGACATTGATGTTTTCATCGATGCCAAGGATATCATTCCCACAGTCACCTGGGGCACCAGTCCCGAGGACGTTATCCCCATCACTGGCTGCGTTCCTGACCCTGAGACCTTCAAGGACGAGGCCAAGAAGGCCACTGGTCGCAGGATGCTCGAGTACATGGGCCTGACAGCTGGGACTCCCATGCAGGATATTGTCGTCGACAAGGTCTTCATCGGATCCTGCACCAACTCGCGAATCGAGGATATGCGCGCAGCTGCCAACGTTGTCAAGGGCAAGAAGATTGCAGCGAACATCAAGCGCGCTATGATTGTCCCTGGCTCCGGTCTTGTCAAGAAGCAGGCTGAGAACGAGGGTCTGGACCAGATCTTCGTGGACGCTGGCTTCGAGTGGAGGGAAGCTGGCTGCAGCATGTGTCTTGGCATGAACCCCGACATCCTCGCGCCTAAGGAGCGCTGCGCAAGTACTTCAAACCGTAACTTCGAGGGTCGTCAGGGTGCTGGTGGCAGGACACACTTGATGTCGCCCGTCATGGCGGCCGCCGCCGCTCTCGCCGGCAAGCTTGCTGATGTACGCAACCTGTCACAATATACCGACAGCCCTCACGTGGCTGCTCAAATTACTCCCTCTGGCAAAGCACACGTTGATGAGAGGGTCGAAGAATCTGCGGAAGAGCTCGAGGCTATCGCTGATCAACCCGAGGATTCGCAACCCCACACAAACACCTCCGCGGCTGCCGCCGCCGCCGGATCAGGAGACAGTGCTGGCCTTCCCAAGTTCCTCAGCTGGAAGGGTATCGCGGCTCCGCTGGAAAAGTCCAACGTTGACACCGACGCCATCATTCCCAAGCAATTCTTGAAGACGATCAAGCGTACCGGTCTCGGCTCGGCTCTATTCCACGCATGGCGATTCAACGAGGACGGATCCGAGAACTCATCCTTCGTCCTCAACCAGGAGCCCTACCGTAGTGCAAAGATCCTGGTCTGCACGGGTGACAACTTTGGCTGTGGTAGCTCCCGTGAACACGCCCCGTGGGCTCTCCTCGATTTCGGCATCAAGTGCGTCATTGCTCCGTCATTTGCCGACATCTTCTTCAACAACACTTTCAAGAACGGCATGCTGCCCATGAGGATCCCTGACCAGAAGGACATTGATGCTATTGCTGCCGAGGCCCGTGCCGGACGTGAAATCGAGGTCGACCTGCCCAACCAGTTGGTCAAGAATGCTGCGGGAGAGACCATCTGCAGTTTCGAGGTTGAGGAGTTCCGCAAGCACTGCCTGACTAACGGCCTGGACGATATTGGTTTGACGATGCAGATGGAGGACAAGATCGCAGATTTCGAGCGCCACATGTCAATTAAAACCCCCTGGTTAGACGGCACTGGTTACTTGAGGAGAGGAAAGGACGGCCGCCTGGCCGCCAAGGCGGTCCCTGTGCCCAAGACAAATCGCGGAGAGGAGAAGAAGGAGCCTCTGGACTGGTAGCCAAATCTGGATTAGGGAATGATGAGAGGTACATGACAGTCAGTACGTGAGGGAGGAGGACAAAAGTTTGGGTGGCCAACTTGATCGGTGGCATTCACAGCATGATTGATAACGAATTCCGTTCTTCTGAGTTTAATCACAAATCCTTTGAAGTCAGAGTTAAACTGCTTCACAAAACGATAACTACTGTTTCCTATTTCGCACTCATCTGTGTGACATAAATGTCTGATATATGGAACAAACGCCGAGCCTAATTGGTGGTCCATGATCTCAGTACAATATTATTGGTATCACCGTAAGATCCCTACATAAATCACAAACCCGTCTTCGACCTTCAAACCCTTGGGAAGAATTTCATCTGGCGCTCTCCATGATTGGAACTTGCTCATGAATGCTTTGAGCCACGCCTCGAAGACCGTATCATCCCTCAACTGCTGCGCAACAATGCACACCGTCGGTTCTTTTGATCCGCCTGCATCGTCACCACCAGCTTTCCGTAATGAACAAGCATCCGCGCAGGTCTGCACCAACGGATCTATCAGGGCCTCATTGTACACGCAATCACACGCGAGAACAAGATCGAAACCTTCTGCCGCGGCGTCTTCTCCTACGGCTCCGCTGACAGTATCTGTTTCCCAGTCCAAGGCTTTGAACTGAATATCACACGCCGATGTCGGAGCAGATGAGCCTCCTGTGGAGGATTCCTCTGCAGCTAATGCCGCAGCACGATTCGCTCTGCCTCCCCTGGTGCTCCGTTTTGGCGGTTGAAGGAGATGTTCGTTCTCAGTGATGTTTCGCGCTACGAAGCGGGAGACATAAGACTGGTCGGTAAGGATGTAGCGACGCGTGACGGAACATGGTGTGTCATTGTTACTGGTAGTGAAGGAGGAGGCGAGTGC
The DNA here is from genome assembly GCA_021347865.1 of Sarocladiaceae sp. CBMAI 1973. Lineage (NCBI taxonomy): Eukaryota > Fungi > Ascomycota > Sordariomycetes > Hypocreales > Sarocladiaceae > Sarocladiaceae sp. CBMAI 1973. The sequence continues at coordinate 68,756 of WNLN01000118.1, read as the reverse complement.
GAGGGCGTTGAGAGGACTTATTCCACAGCCGAGTTCGAGGACTGAGACTGGTGGAGGGAGGAAGGAAAGAGGTGATGGAGAGGATATCCATGATGCGAAGAGGGGGGTAATGGCCCAGAGGACTTTGCATATGACACTCAAAGATCAGCTCTCATGCATCGATACTCAATTTTGGACTGAAATGAGTACTCACCAGCTCCTGTGGTACCGCCAGCTCTTGAAGAAGAGAGTAATGTGGGCGATTGGTGAACCGTATAGTCTTTGTTGTGGATTGTGACGTCTACTGAGGAAGCTTTCGGGTCAATGAAGCCCAGAGAATGAGTAGTTCGAGGTCTTGAGTAAAGAATGAACGTTTCTAAGATTGTCAGTATATGTCTCCTAGTTCATCATGTACCAGGATTTTGTAAATTACGAACCTTCTTCATGATCGGCAACAGGATCACCGAGATGTGCTGTCAATGTCTCTGAAAGCGACATGGTCGCTACGGTATGAGCGTGCCACTCAAAGAAGTCCTTCTACTTTGACTGTGGAGTGAATCAGTCGCGGTCGAATTGGTATGACTATCTTGATCAGCTGGGTTGAAATGTGAGATGCAAGAGTTGAGGCTTCGCTAAAAATATGTGGATACCGACGGTGTGCAGCCATAAGGACAAGACGTCGATTTTGGTCCAATGGCAAGCACTACAACAGTTCTAGAGAGGTGCACCGTTTTCTTAGTAGAATGAAGCTCAGTCGTCAAGCGTTGTGTTCTCGAGGGATTGCTTCATTATTCTCAAAGCATGGCAGACATAGGAGGCGCAGACTTCGCGACCATCTTGTAAGACTACTGTCACATTGTGGCGACTTGTTGTACTTTGATCCTGTATTGTATGCATTACTGTCATTTCTCTTTCATCTTTCATAAGAAGTCTTTCCCTCGTCCTTCTCGCTCTTATCCTTTGCTTCTGCTCCCCTTCATCCGAGAGGACGAACGCAATCTGCACCACGTCTTGTCATGGACGTGTGCCACGGCCCGCCAACAACCTCTCACGGGCTCAGTTTTGACAACTTGGATTTGCAACCCATGGTTTAAGACGCCGGACAAGAATGGGCTAAAAAAGGAGAATGTTGAAGGCGCGCAAGATAGAAAACCCATTCGCCGGGTCGCAATTATCAAAACCGACAAGACTGAACGAGACCTGGACCGGGTGGTCGCGGTGATCTTACACAAGTCCGTCATACAAGGACAGTGCCGAGACGATCGTCTCGTCTCGCTTACTGCCCTCCTTGAACTCATCCATGTCGAGGCTGCCGTTCTCATCCTTGTCCATCATGCGGAAAATCTTCTTGACACGCTTCTCAGGTGTGTCCTCATCCTCTGGGAGCTTGACCATCGAGCCGACCTGTTCAGTAAGAAACGCATTATTAGCACATGTATTCTCAAAATACGGTGCCGTCCGTAGGCGGGTACAAACCATTTTGTAGATTGCCTCAACGATCTGCAGCATCTCATCGTAACTGATCTTTCCGTCGCCGTCGATGTCGTACAGCTGGAATGCCCAATCCAGCTTGTCCTCCATCTTGCCACGACTGGTTACGCTCAGAGCGCAGATAAACTCCTTGAAGTCGATTGTCCCAGATTTGTCGGCATCGAAAACATTGAACACATAATCGGCAAACGAACTCGGATCTCCGAAGGGGAAGAATTGGCGGTAGATCTTTTGGAACTCTTCCTTTGTGAGGGTACCGGAAGGGCAATCCTTGAGGAAACCTGCAAGACGGCATTAGACACCGAAACTCGAACAACGGTTTCAGACAGAAGCCTCACCCTTGTACCACTGCTGCAGCTCCTTCTTATCGAAATGTGTCGACTTCTGGAGCTCAGCCAGCTGCTCCTGGGAGAGTTTTGACTGTCTGCATGTGCACTGATGTCAGCTATCCGTACCAGTCAAGTTATGGCGAGTCATCTGTCATTCCATCCCCTTTCTGCTGAAGCCGCACTGGTGTCGCAAGCTCGGCGCGAGTTTCAGAAATGCCTCGAAGACCAGATATCAACGCGTAAGCATCTCCGTCGGGGTTTTGGGCGCAAGACAGCTTCGGCAGGTGGCGGAGGGACGAGTTGCGTCATTTGGCTTGGGGCTGGGAATATTCGATACTCGGAGGAGGAAGACATCGGGCATTTGGAAGGGAACCAGGTCGCAAACAGGGTTACTCACGATTTGCCCATTGTCGCTGGATTCGGGCTCCGTGCGAAACTGAGCGACGAAAGATAGATGTCGATGGAAGGGAGGGAGGGCCAGAGGTGGGAGGGGAGGAAATCGGCAGGGTCGCGCTCGATGCGGGGTGTCGCGAGTACCTCTAGTGGTAACACAGGGGGTGTTGGTTTGCGAAAGGGGATCTGATTACGTTTTTGCGCTGGATACAATCTTGATCAGAACGAGGAAATGGGTAGAGATGGCGAGTCGGAATGTCGAGGATGGAAGGAAAAGGTAGAAAGAGAGCCAAGCTTTGTCAGGGAGAAAGGTCGTCGTAGTCGGATGATGCGGCGTTCGGAGGCGAAGACACCAGTGTCACGGTACTACGGGGACGGAGTTGGCGCCTGGTCTCGAATCGTAAAAGCCACGCCAGTGATTGGGAGACTCTGGTCTGCTGCGGGTCAGCAGCAACAGAACCTCGTTTGATAGTTCGGGATGACGCTGACTCGAGGCTTGGCGAAGGAGGAAAACGATGTTGATGGTGATGGAGGAAAGAGAACAGGTAGATTCGGTGAAGGGGAAAGGTACCTCGTGATATTGAGATGAGAGATGCGAGGGTGAGTGGCAGGTACTTTAGCAGGAAGGTGTGGCAGCCCAGCGCTTAGAGCAAATCGAACAGCGAAGCAGCAATGCAGCAATTGGTGCTTCACACGCAAAAAGGTCCTGTGCAATTGATTGGTGTACCAGGGCTGTGTGAATGGAATTCGAGAGGCCTCATGTCACGTTCTCGAGGCACAGTTGCTAGATCAAGTAATATTGGGAGGCAACGAGAACGACACATTCGCAACTAAACGAGCGAACTTTGAGGCAGTGCAAATGCTCTTGCTGCAGATACGCACCATTAAAGTACTCAACTACCTAATTAAGGTAAGCAGCTATTCAGTCTGATTGCCTGCCGTCAGAAGTTATGGGGATCGAGAATCGATGGATCGCATGGGGTCGTCATTAGGCCGATGAGATTTGTACCATGTCTCGAAATGATTTACTTCGAAAATGCATAGGCATATTAGGAACGTGCGGACTTGCTAGTCTTCGTAGATTATCCGATGCAGTTTACATCGACCAAGGTGCACAACCCTGAGATCGGGCGGCCTCCTCCCAGCTGCCAGGTACCAGCTAACGATCACCTCAAAAGCCGCCATCGGAGGCCGCAGAGACAAGAAAAAACAAGCTTTTGACAAAACGCCTCCGATCCCCCCTCACACCCCTCTTCAAACACAAGACCCATGACCGGAGCCAAGGGTAAGATCCGATCCAGTTTGCTCTGCACAGCCACTCCGATAGCTCGGTAAACTTCAAGGTAACCATCAGTGCGAGTCTCGTGGATGGGGAGCTAAAAGTTTGTGCCATTGTCGAAGTGTTAGTGTCAGGGGCGGAGCGTTAGTGGGGTTCCTGACCACTGTATTGTTTCTGGGTACGGTAGTCCCAATCGGGCTACCGTCGAGAACGATGCCATCGAATCCGTCAAGCTCTCCGTTAGATGCCTTCCCTGAGATGGTCGTAATTGCATTCCTGGTAATCCGGCTTTACGAGATACCTCTACTCAAACATCAAGCAAAAGGTAGCTCCTGCGGCATCGAATTGCCATCGCAAGCCGCGAAGCGCCACCAGCTTGCCCTCGTGCCACAGAAGATCCATCGAATTCCCAGAACGACAATCCACGGCACTGGTGGGAAGCTGGCAAACGCGCCGTTCTCGAAAGACTTGTCGTGGAGGTGCAATACCAGTGGGAACAGGTCAGTCTGGAGTTTGAAGTCAGCCAGGAATCTTTCTCAACCGGACAGCACCAGATGGCAGAGCATCTAGTTGCAAGCCAAGTGGCTGTCTCGAACTTACTCGATACCATGACTGCTTCATGTCGCGACTGGCCGAAGCCCCGACTACCTCCTCAAATATCGCCATCCAGTCCACCTTGTCCTCAAACCTCTTCAAGTCCAATAACGTGTCAATCTCGTTACTGAGATGCCGATGTATGACGGGCATCACTTCATCCACGATCCCTAATAACTTCTCTCCATCCAACTCTTCTCTGCCCTCCTTTACCTCCGTTAGATATGCCTCGTACCTTTCCAGGCCTTCGTCGAACTCGCGATGCTCTGCCAAGGGTCCAGTCATCAAGTCTGGCTCGCCTGCCTCCTTGGCAAAACGTGGGAAGATCACGGTTTCTTCCAGATCATGGTGGTGGTGCAGAGTGCGTGACCATTGAAATGCAAAGTTGGCGAAATCGAGCTTGTCTTGCGCAGTGCCTTCATTCGAGACACGCAGAGCTTGTCGGTGCACGCAGTTGATGCCCCGGATCATCAAGTTGTGTACAATGATCATTTCTCTGGCCATGGCTTGCGGGCCACTCCACTTGTCGCCAGTCTATATCATCACAGGTGTCAGTCATTGCCTTGTGGTAGGTCAGGCATGACGCCAACGTCAGTAGTCCCCTAACCTTTTCCCCAGCTCTTGACGAGCTAATGAGCTCGTATGGCCCGTCGCACCACTGCTTGTTTGATTCGCTCATTTCGTGGCGGACAATAACACTGGTAAGTCTTGGTATTTCACACTGCTGGAGTAAAGTAACTGGCGGAAGTGAATAAGACTCAGGCAACAGATGGAAGCGCGTGAATCTGTAGGAAAAGATGACGAAGACGGCAGACCATGGTCATCAAAGCCCAGGCCCGCCAGACTTTATAATGGTCGTCGTCCTACCTTGCCGCTCCGCATCGCACGTATTTCTGAATCGAGTCAAAGCGGGCCAAGCTTTCAGCGATTCTATTCCCGACCCATCTGCGCCCGTCTAACCCCAGCAAATTGATGCAGACCTATCATGTCTCGCTCTGTACGGAATAATGGCACATTGGCATGTCACGCTCTTGAGTTGCCCAACCTACAACCTTTTTGGGCATTATTGTTAAAGCCGCAGTAAGGGTATGAGCACATCCAGCCTCTTGCTGTGTCTTATCGCCCTCCAGAACTTTCGGAAGTCAGGATGCCGTAGGACTATGTCCTGGCATGGTCATCCTAGTTAGCACCGCTATCATAGGTCCTATAGCTCGGTGGGGTTCAATCCTTGGAGTCTGCCCTAGTGCTGACATCGAGACATTCGAGCCCCATCCAACGTCACTTTCCGTCAATCTTGAATCGTATATTGTTTCCTATTTTGTGTCGGTAACAGGCCATTCAAGTATCCCGGTATTGTAAAGAGCGGGTTTAGGTGACGTGCAGATGTTAATCCGGATTAACTGGCATCTTGGCGCATGCTTGCGGCTATGACTTCAAGCTCAAATATGATATATGATGCGACAAACACGTGGCTATAGAGTACTCGCCGTCTTCTGCGTTCTACCAACGCCCAGGATCAGCCTGACCAAGTGGTGAAGACTGCAAGATGAAATGCCCAAAGTACACCAGAAACACCAGAACCAAGGATATCCTGCCACTACCGCAAAAATCGCACAACAAGCATTCCGTTGCTGCCTCATTCCAAACCTCCAAATCTCATGAATCTTTCATAATGCTTAGCCACGTGCGACCCAATGCCTGTCACTTGTCGTCTCATCTTTTCAACCCACAACAGCCTTCATGCTGAGGCTCTCCAGGAAGCCGCCCAGATCCTCCTTTTTGACCTCAACCACGCAGTGCTCGAAGCTATCGATTCGAACACGCGCGCTGGTCTCCGATACCACGTCCTGGAATGCTGTTCCGAATCTGTTCAGGCCGTAGCCCTTGCCTTGCTCCTCCTCAGCAACCGAGTCGTCGTCCGAGTCTGAGCCATCAGATGCTTCCGATTCTGTCTCAAGCTCGTCTTCATCATCCTCGCCAGCCGCTTGTCGTGCAGCTCGCTTCTCCTCCTTGATCTTCTGCCGGGCGAGTCGTTGTGCTTCCTTCCTCTTATCTTTGGCCTCGCGTTCGGTTTGACGTCGTTTTGCGGCTTCCCTGTCCATGAAGTTGGTGTCCGGTCCTCCGCCGCCGCCGGTGCCTACGACCACGTAGACACCTCGCTTCTCATTCAAGCTCGCCACCACAAGAGGCGTGCCTCGGCCGCCGTGTGACAGCTTGCCATGCGAGTCTCTCTCCTGCTCTGCCAGCGCTTCACCGATCCACAATGAGAGCTTAGTTAAAGCTGCTGGATGGGTAAAGAGCGCAACATCTGGTCCATCCTTCACAACGCACATGCGGAAAGCTCGCAAGTGCTTGATCTGCTTCTTGTTGATGAGTGATGTGCCAGTGCGGTAGATTGCTCGGTGCAAGAACTGTGCTGTGCTCAAACCTGCCTTGAGTGAGTCGATGCTACAGAAAGTTAGTAAATGTTAATGAGCATGAGTGAAGGAATCATACTTCTCCAGCGCATCGTACGCCTCCCAGAACCGGCCAACGAATTCTTCACCCTGAGCCGCGTACTCTGCTTCTTCCTCCTGCTCCTGAGATATTTGACTGGCCCCAACATAGGCGGTATCAGCTGACTGAGCGTGCTTTCCGACCTCAAGCAGCGCTCCGATGACCACGCCGACATCTTGTGCGCTGAGGGTAGCCCTCCATCCCCAGCTGCGGACAAATCCCCACCCATCCTTTGCTCCTGCACGGTCACGACCATCTGTGTCAACAGAAGGGACCATCTCGTCAAGATTGTACAGCGAGCCATACTTCAAGAGCTTGGCTCTCAATTCCCGCTTGAGCATCATGTCCATGTGCGTGTAACTCTGTTTACATTGCGCAAGGCTCAGCCCATCTTGGCAAGGAGCTTGTGCAAGCGCTTAATGCCGGTCTCGCTCCAGGTTTTGAGGCGTGAGAAGAGATAGGGTGAATGAAGCATGCTGTCGTATAGGCTCCAGTGGCGAATTAGGAGGAACCTGGGTTCAGGGGAAAGGCGAATGCCAGTGTCCTCGGGGTTGCGGGCGGTCGTGGGAATAACTCCTGTGTTCTCGAGTGCTAGACGGCCGTTGGTCACCTCAGGGGGGTTAAGTCTCCTGACTTCATCTCGGAGGAGTTGCCGTATTCTTGCGCCGCGGACTCCCATCCATCCTCCAAGTCCACCCTTGTCACCTGAACGCACAGGAGCCGCGACACCCGCTGATGAGCGACCATAAAGCTCCATAGAGCTCACGCCAACAATCGTGAGCCATAGCAGATCATTGTCCTCACGACCAAGTTCGGACGCGAGGGAGTACATCATCGACGAGATTGGTTCCGAGAACGACGCCCCCATCTGATAATACTTATGCAAAACAGCCTCGTTCTTTTGCCGAAGTCGGAGAAGTCGTCTGCGGAGGGTTCTGGCGGATGGCTGAGGTGGTGGTTGCGCGGCAGAAGGGGGTTCGATAGGATCGCTCGAGAGGCCTACCTCGGGCCCTCGGAGGGATACCAAACCCCGTTGAGCTGGTCGACGAGGAGAGTCGGAAATCGGGGTAGACTGTCAAGTAGTTAGTATGGAAGAGCTGGAATGCTGACTATTGCACTCACCGAATTGCTTCTTCTTCTCTGGGACGGCCTGTCTTCCTCTTCGCTTATTTCCCCATCCAGGTCGTCTGACCAGCTCTTCCGCTTCTGGCCTGCGCGGGCGGGCTCCCCCGATGTTGCAGCAACGTCGTCGTCGGAATCGTCCTCACCACTGTAGCCAAGATTTGCCTCATCGTCGTCGATATCCGGCATGTCGAGTAGTGATAAGTACGCCTCCTTCTCCTGTGACAGATCGTCCTCAATATCGCCGTCATCGAAGACGACAATGCCACCCTGACCGGGCTTATAAGCGCGCTCGATCTGTCCCCCAGCTACGCCAGCAGGGATGCGTGACTGATACGAGCCAGGCTCAGCGACAGCAGTCTGCAGAGGAACACCACCGAACACGTTCCCAAGATTCCAGGGACGATGCGAGTCCACGATCCAGACCTCAACACCACTGTATGGAGTGTCATCACCATCTGTCTCAAGGCCAAGCAGAGGACCAAGATCGACCATGCCACCAACTCCTAAGCAGACCACCACGCCACCGCTACCGCCTTGTGACTCCATCATTGGAGCAACGAGCTCCTTTCCCGCCTTTTCAAGATCATTGTAGCCCGCGACCGGGTGGATCTTATGCGGGATGTAGTCATGTTTGAGAAGTCGTGTGAGAATGCGGCAGGCACAGAGTGCATCGGGTTCGAGAGCGACGAGGATCAAGACCGGTGGTGAGAGCGGGTGTCGTGTAGTCTGGAGATGTGTATAAAGCTTCGATATCAAAGAACGCTGTAGATACATGTTGAAGAGAATCTATGCGTGTCGCAGGAGCTGCAATTGTTCGGATGCATGGATAGGCGTGGACCGGGAAATGGCGTTCGCGGTCTGCACTTGAAGACGAATCGAGTAAAGGATGCAGGATATATGTGAACAATAAATCCAATGCTACAGCTGCAAACAATAACGACCTCAACCAAGAGCCGAGAGCTGGATATGAAGGCGAGGTGGCTAGGTGACGAAAGCTGGTGATGCTCGGTTACAGTGGTGGTGTAGTCCAGCTAGAAGTGCCTTGGTGGTGTGTGTAAGGTGTTTATGGAGCCGACGCGATTTGGCGACGCGCTTTCCGTGGCGCAACGCGCGACTACCACTTTGGCTGCGCTCCACCCATCCCGCCCAGCAGCCTGTCTGCTTGCTGAGTACTAGACTGGCTTGAGCATTGTTATAATTACTTCCAGCTTGCCAATCTTCTTCAGAATGACGTATTCAATGCCGCCGATATTGACGTACTGCAATTAGAAAGGTACTTCACTTGGCGGCGCGAAAGGTGCTTCTCTATGGGGATTCAAGACTGAATCTCTCTTGCACCCGACACGACGCTCGTCTGTTCTGCTAATGCATTGTCTTTAACATAAGCAAGCTGTGCACGGTATTTACGCCGTGCGCCGTCGCTTCATCGTAGGTAGCTTCATTGACTCGCAATATGGTCGACCCGACGCGCTTATGCCCGACACCGGTTGTATCGTGATTCATGATTCATTCGCAACTATCCGTATCCAAGATGGTTTCTTGACCGCGAGGCTAAGTCAGCGGCCAAATGGAGGACCGCTCATCATTCCACCTGGATGACCACGGCCACGTCCACCAGGACCGCCAGGTCCCATGCCCATACCTCCGCCCATACCCATGGGTCCCATAGGGCCCATACCTCCGCCCATGCCAGGTCCCATACCGGGCATGTTCGCCCCTGTTGGACCCATGGGCGGCGGACCGAAACCTGAGCCATAGTGACCGAAGTTTTGATAGTTGGTCACATCGTTGTAGCCTGCAACGAGATATGACCAATCCATGTCGTTGTCGTCCCCAGTGTCTGTGCTGTGCTGGCTCTGCGCCTGGGGCGGGGTCATCATACTTGCAGTTGCAGCCTCGCTGGCGGCTGGTGCAGGCACAATTGGTGCCGTCGTTGCAGGTGGGAGCTCGACTGGCTTCTCAACAACGGGTTCAGTCCGATTTTCCACTCTGGCCTGCCGCCTCTTTTCCGATCGCTCGCGCAATACATTGATGAAGTGTGGTGCCGAAATGTGCTTCCCTGTGCTCCGTTGCGCCGCCTCGTGGGCATCCCAGGACTTGACGAAAAGATTGCCAAAAGCCATGTGCATGGGGTTGTGCAAGTTGTTCAAGAGTCCACGAAGCTCATGGTTTGCCGTAATCGCATCCCAGGCACGCTCAACCATGGGTCCCATGCTTCGATCGCGAAGTTCCTGCACCAGGAACATATAAGCTGGAAAAGGGAAAAAGTGCATCGAGTACCACTTGAAGGGCTGTAGGCTCTCAGACGATTGAACAACGTTGTCGTACTCGATCATTTGTGTTGCTTGAAGGAACAGACTGTCCCTCTCTATTTCCTTGAGAGGCATTGCTTCGGCATCGTGCATTCGCACCAAGAATCCTATGATGCGCATCTTACAAAGATGTTGTCGTGTCATTGTGAGGGTAAAAAAGTGCAGAGGAATTTTTGGGTCACAATGCTGGAGATATGTGCCTTCAATATGCGCACAAAAGCCCTCAAGTGTGTATGGCGGACTGTCTTGTCCAGCCAGGTGTATCATGGCCGGCGGATTGCCGCCCGATTTGGAGTTCGGAGTGCTGATTTGGGTATCTTTTGGCACAATTTTGTGACTGTCTCTGTTGCTGTTGCTCGCTACTGCCATTGCAATCTCTGCTCGCGTTAAAGCGAACAGCATCTCGGTCGGCCCATTGTGCGGCGTAGGCATGTCTCTGCCTTCCGTGTGAAGATCGGAATCATTGACATTTAGTGGCGGCTTGCAATCTCCGCCGCTCGACAAAGCCGTGACGGTCGAGCCTGTCATCTCGCCGAGGCGGCGATCATAACCTACTAGTGTCCACCAGAGACGGCGACGTTGCTCAACTTCGAAAGGGGGGAGACCATGACCACCCGGGTCACGATGCAGACCCATACGTTCAGCTATTCTCACGGCGATGCCGATGAGACAAAAGACTTGTCTCGGATCGGTGAACCACCTGACCGCGAACTAGACACCATGTAAGTAAGGGCGATACTCCAGCATTTTCTAGATTTATCTCAAGCTTACCAAATAAAGCACAAAGGACTGGAGAACCAGCGAATCGTTGACACGCATGAAGCTGGCGTTGATCAAAGCTTGCTGTACGGCTGCCGTATAACGGCCAATCAAGACCTTTTTAGGGGCTTGAAACCTGGTTTGCACATCGGCATCTTCAAGCGAGGTGATGGCCATCAAATAGATCGAGAACATGAGCGCCTCTATGTTGTTTGGTGCCTTGTCGATCTGCGAGGCTGCCTGTAGGACTTGCGGCTGAACTGTAGGGATGTGTGTGATCTTCAACAGGGGGTTGATGTTGTCGATGTAGATCTGCCAAAGCTGGAAGATGTGGATTGGGTTTGGGTGGAGATGAGTGACAGGGTTGGGCGCGCCGCCAATGATGAAGGGAAAGCCGTCTTGGTTACCGAACATCCTGTCGTAGGCGCGGTGTATCAAAGGGCCCTCAGCTTCTTCTTCAGACGAATCGTGAAGCAATTGCTCACTGGCACGAAACTGTACACGATATTAGCATCGACGTCGCCAGGTACGAACAGGAAGTCGTCCGGAACCGACCTCCTTGTGTATCGAGAACCACATCCCAGCTTTCCTTTTAGTCATGGTTGTCAGCAAAAAATGCAACGGAAAGCGAGGGTAGTTGCCTACGCTTACTTTTCGTCCTGCTCACGGGCTGGTGACGCACTCGCTGACGGTGAGGTTCTGAGACCTTCGAAGTCGTTTTCAAGATCTTCGACATCCTCGCCATTGTTCGCTTCTGGCGCAGATCTGAGATCCTGTCCGATAGAGTCGAACTTTACCCCATTCTCAGCCAACAAAGACTCGTACTTCTTAAGTCTATCGATCAGGTCTCTTTCCTGTAAACGCTTCTTCCGCCGCCTTGGCGGCTGAGGAGGAACAACTCGGCATTCGACCTTTGCTTTAACGCAATTGGCGCAAGGCTTATTCTTGTCGCAGCGTACTTTGCGCTGTTGGCACAAAACGCAGCTCGTTCCACGTGTAAGTTTAAGGGCTGCAGCGTCAGCCTGGGCCTGCGTTTGATGCGAGTGAGACTGCTGCCCGCGACTGGTAGCTGACCCGGGCGAAGCATCGGATATCATCCGATCGTCGGACATGGCTGTGCCGAAGCGCCGAAGCGCATATACGAGACGAATACTGTAGGACTATCGAGTAGTTGCCACTAGGTTCAGGTCGCTGCCAAAGTCCTGCAGCGATAGAAGGTAGTGCGTGATTGGCACTAAAAAATGGTGCTCGATGTGCATGTAGTGAAAAGCCACGAATGTGTTGGTTGGCTCAAACGCGATGCAGATTTCCGAGATCTGTAAGCCAAGGAAAGGAGATGGGATGAATGACCAAGTCGGCCAACGGACAGCCGCTCGGAGGATCCAACAATGGGATTGATGAAGATATAACAACCGCGCAATGGGAAGTAAATGGTGATGCAATCGTACAACGTCAATCCGGTTATAGCAAAATAAGCTATTTTGAAGGCGGCGGAGCGCTGCAGGCTGGGCACCTCAGAATACAATCCTATCAGCCGGAGTCGCACTTGGATGGTGGTGTTGCTGCAGGCGGGTGGAAGTGCCGGGAGTGGCGCCGCCGGTGGTTTCGGCGACAAAGCGGCTCAGGCACGGTTCCCAAGACGAGGACAGTGGGGGATTTGGCCCTGCAGTAGCCTCTTCGAATTGGCCTTGTTTTCTGCTGGCACCTTTGAAACGTCCGTGTAAAACTTTTTGTTGTCGGTGATTGCCCAGTTCGCTGCTTATTCTGTCGTTTATGGACAATGTCTTGAACAGTGGTTCCTTTTGGCGCAGCAGCACTGACCCGACAAGGAAGTGCAACTAACTTAGTAAGTTGTTTCTGTGCGTCAATTCGCTTAGGCCTCGTAAGAGCAGCCTCGACGCTACGTCAGCGATGACTGTCGACGAGATTTGACCCCCTTACTACCTGAGGCCAAGGTTCCTCTGCTCCTTCGGCCCCTTCAATGCCACCTCAGGCAGTGTGCTGGCTCAGTGGTGATATCGGGTGAGCTAACATAGGCCTCGATCGGATGGTACCAACGGCCACGAGGCGATGAACCAGGCGCATGAGTCGTGAGCAGCGTGGCCGTCTCAGCTGTCTGCGTGTCAGCTCAGCGCAGCATAGGCATGCGCAGAGCGATGATCAGGGGGCCGGTGAACGAGCTGAGGCCAAGCGAACGCGAGCAAAGAGAGGTGAGAGAGTCGGGTTGCAGGAGTGATGAGCTGCCCGTCGGTCCCGAGGTGGCAGCTTAATATCAGCGCCGCAGAAAGAGGATGGAACCTTGGAGGGCAGTTGAGGTGAGGGGCAGGAGACCGCTTGAGGTTTAGCGCTTTGCTTCGGGTACAATGTGAAGGTCATCGCCGAGGGGGTTAGGGTTGTCTCCTCGCACGCCCGTTTGAATCCCCTTCCGAAGGTCAAGGCAGCCAAGGATGATTCCTTTGTGCTCCGTGTGAGCCTGTCGGCGTCAACGACTTCATAAACACAAAGACTTCGGGCGGGGGTTGGAACTTGAGGCTTTGAACTGCCGCGACAGAGATGTATCTATACATAGGATGCTGAAAGGATAAAGAGATGAAAGAAGCAGATAGCAAACGACAGCCGCTCTATATATGTCATGATGCGCATCGTTGTTTGGTCTCACTGTCCTTTACGAAGTTCAGATATTTGCATAGGTTGGAAAGAATACTACAAACATACTGCTGACCCTCCGACAAAACATATGCCCTGACGTCATCATGTGTGTTGAAGTCAAGACTACCATGGCCTGCGGCCATGAACTTACCAGCTTCGTGTGCGACCCCAACAAGTCTCACCATGAGCCTTGCAAGACACCCCGCCAACGATACTTTTACGACACATGCGCCGAATGCGACCCCGACCACGCACGCAAAATTGCCAGAAGGGAGTACGAACGGCGACATGCCCTTCTCATGACACTCTACCTGAAAGCCAATGCCGAGGACAATCATGAGCAAATGACAAGTCTCGAGCAAGCCATGACTGAAGCAGTGCAACAATTACGCCAGGACAACTTCAACATTAGCCTCACGCGCCGCGGCCCCATTGTCCTCTGGCCGGATGTTGAAGAGTAAGGTGAGCGACCGTACAAATGTGAGCCCCATTGGCAAGAGCCGTTGCAGATGACCCAGAGACTAGAGTGATCTGCCATGCCATATTCTTGAGTTTTGAAGTTGTAGACAAAGAATGAATTGAGTTTGACTTCCAATTGATGGAGGTGCGCTTTACAAGGTGAAGATGCTTACCTAACTCGTAGTGCGTACCGTAACTTGACCCTGCCCCGCGTTCACGCAGCACTAGAGAGCTTCAAATGAGCTCCATCCCCCACCATCCTTGGCCATAACCTGTGACTACACAACGCCATCAACTTACTTTCCGCACCGACTTCCATACAGCTTCGGACTCGAATTTCACTCCGAGAGGGGCCCATCATGGAAGGCCCAGGACCGAATCCCCTGCTCTCGACCCAGACGGGCTCCGACTTGCAGGTCATCCTGCATCCGCTGGTGCTCCTCACGATATCCGATTACATCACAAGGCATACCTTGAGACAGCACAAAGGCCCGATCATCGGCGCTCTACTCGGAAAACATGATGGACGCGAGATCACGGCCGAGTTCGCTTTCGATTGTCATGCCATCGCCGCAGAAGTGGAGGGTGGCTTTCTCTTGCACGACGGCATGTTCGCGGATCGCTTGGAGCAGAGTAGGTGCATACGTCTTCGCTAAGGCTGCAGTGCTGACCTTGTTGAAGTGAAACTAGTACACAAAGACCGACAGCTCGACCTCGTCGGTTGGTATACCCTCCTCCCGGCCGAAGGCCCGTCACCGACTATCCTACCGATTCACACACAGCTGCTCCAAGGCTACAACGAGTCGGCCATTCTCCTCGGATTCCACCCCAAAGAAGCCGCGGACCACTCAGTCGGAGGCAAGCTGCCACTGACGATATACGAAAGCAACTACGAGGTAGATGAGGTCAAGGGCCGCCAAGATGGCGAAGACAAGAAGATGGACGATGGAGAGCCACCCCTGAAGCTCAAGTTCCGCGAGATCAACTATTCGGTCGAGACAGACGAAACGGAGATGATCAGCATGAACTATATTGCTGGCAGTGGAGGAAATGCCGCGGCTAGCGGAGCAGTAAAGAGCGAGAAGCTAGGAGCAGCATCTACAGACGCTAACGGCAAGGGCAAGAGGAAGCTGGGTGAAGACGATTCTGACGCCGAAAGTGGGCGCACTTCTCCAGATGAGATCACTTTATCTCGCGAAGACGATGAGATGATCGCTGCTATGACGGCCAAAGCCAACGCCATCAAGATGCTGCAGTCTCGAATCCAGCTCCTCATCACATACCTGAAAGGCCTGCCACCAGGCTTCGACGGGACGATGACCAAATCAGAAGACGAAGCGATGAACGCCGACGCATCAACTCCTTCTCATACGATTCTGCGTCAGATCCAAGCCCTCGTCAGCCGGATGGATCTCGCCATCCCCTCCGACGAGGCGGCTTTCAACGAAGAGCTTCTACACGAGTCGAATGACGTTCAGCTGATTGGTCTGCTCAACGGCCTCATGCAGAGCGTTAGCGAAGTTAAGAAGGTCGGCAAGAGGTTCGACATTGTTGAGAAGTCGAAGAACACCAGGCAACGTGGCATGGACTTTTACGTGACCACTAACCTGGCGGGAGCTGGCGACATCATGATGTGAAGACGGGGCCGGAGGCGAGGAATAAGTGAGCATTGCATCTCATTAAAGAACCTTCTACAAAGCGAGGCGTTTGGTTTCTGGTTCGGAAATTGGCATACATCGACGCGAAGGAGGATGGCGACCTGCTTCGAGGGGGACATAGCCAAGCATAGACACATGAATTACGTCCACAAGATCGCGACCACTAAAGTCTGTGACTCGGCTGTGCTCACTGGATCATCAAAGTTTGAGTGCATCATTAATCATTTCTATTGAAACAACATCCGTACCAATTAGCTCCCGTGCCCCTAGAAATCAACGCAAAGCCCTCCGAAAGCATGACAAACCACCTATCCTAAGCACGAAGCCCTGTTCAAGCTCTGATTACCACCTTGATCACAAGTTTCCCCTCATCATCAGCTGTCTGACTCGCAAGCTCGAATGCGCCACGTGCCTGATCAAGACCGGCGAATCGATGTGTAACCATATCGTCGAGGCTGGGTAGGACGTTGCCCTTGCCGCGGGCTTGAGCCGCGAGAAGCTTGATACCAGTGGCGTATGTGTTTGCGTATCGGAAAATGCCAAGGATATCAATCTCGCGGAGATGCGCGACGGACAGTGGTAGTGTCTGAATCGGAGTGCCCATGCCAACCATGATCACTTTCCCGCCAGAGCGAGTTGCATATAAGCTTGTATGCATGCTGACCTCCTTGCCCGTGCACTCGAAGGTCACATCGAAGCCATCCTCATCTTCTTCCAGTACGAACTCTTCGCCACGCCTAGATACAGCGGATATCTCAGATGCCAGAGCTTTAGCTCTGTCGAAATGACTTGCTATTGAGAATGTGCTTGCTGGAGTCACTGAGCCTCCAGAACTTGGTGTAGAGGTTCCTGTCTGGCTACCACTGGATGGAAACGCTAGATGATGAGGCACGATGTGACCGTGTGTCGCGAAACCACGAGATAGAGCGTACTCCACCCGGCCGGCGTCAAGGTCGGCAATTGTGACAGAGGTGCAACCTGATTGCAATGCCATTGCAGCTGTCAGGAGACCAACAGTACCAGCACCGATGACAAGGGCAGTTGATCCGGGAACGGGGGCGGCGCGGTTGAGTGCATGTATAGCCACGGATAAAGGTTCAAGAAGAGCAGCAGCCTCGTAAGAAACATGATCAGGAAGCCTGCTAAGGTCAGTTATCTCTACCGAAAGTCTTTTGCAAGGGGTATAATCACGTACTTGTGACACCAGACCGCAGGGTGATTGATCCTGTCTTGGAGAGTTCCCTGGTAGTGCGGATATGTCTTCGCACTACTCCTGAACCTGAGCTTCTTGCAAAGGTTGTACCTCCCTTTCCTGCAGATGCCACACTGTCCGCAAGCGACACCGACCTCGAGAGCAACTCGATCGCCGATGCGGAAACCATCAACTCCTGGTCCAATAGCAACTACCTCACCAGAGGATTCATGGCCAAGCGAGAGAGGCTGGCAGGCACAGAGATCGCCGTTGGCAAACTTCTTGTAGTACGATACGTCTGATCCACAAATTCCAGTGGCTTTGATGGAAACCTGCAGCTCCCCCGGGGAAGGCTCAGAAATGGTTCTTGTTTCCTGTTTTTGTTAGAGCAAAGCAAGCCAAGGACCACAACAGTGGAGTAACGTACGAGACGTAGATCTCTGGGTCCGTGTAGTACGGAAGCAGAAATAGTAGACGGCTTAGAGCCTATGACAGGTAAATGTGCAGCGACATCCGTCGCAGAGTCGCTGAAGGCAGCTGGAGCCATCGTGCCTGTCCAAGTCTCTGCACAAGACGGTGAACGTGGGACTAGCTGAATCTCGCTTGCCGTCGATCTGGTCTTTGTGGCGTGTCCCCTCGTAACTGAGCAAGAACTGTAGTTGCCTATTGCGGCCACACTGGTCAGCTCGATTGGCTATCGATGGTCCTCGCGTGCTTCAAACAAGCAAGCATCAATGGTCTTCAGAAGTGCCATTAATGATCGCTTGCAGGCTAGAGCGTGGGGTTTCTGTATGTCAAAACGTGGGTGTACCTACCTGAAAGGTATTAGAGGCTGAATTTTGGCACAGATCAGATCTGGGATGGCCGGTACCGCGTGATGAAAAGCGTGGGATGAGGCGTGGGATGTGGGTGGATGCGAGTGTCAAGCCAGGTACACAACGTGCATTGCAAGCCCAAGGGGCGATTGATGTCTTAGTAGTTGAAGAAGTTTGGGAGGAGAACGAGAAGGAGGAACCCCTGTGCTCTTCCAAGATCCTTTTAAGGAGGAAGGAAACACGGAAGAAACCCAAGACTATGGTCCAAATCGGTCAAACGAGCACGTCAGTGTCCTCCCGTCCAAGATCTGCGATTCCGCTCTTGTCGTGTCCAGTGCACGTAGACCGCCCGCAGCACTCTCTGCCGCGAAGGACGCAGGCCGGTTCAGGAACATGGGACCAGCACAGCTCACTACCCACTGAGGACAGCGGGCGTTATCTCGGGGCGGAAAGCGGGCTTCCTGTTCGTTGGGCCAGGAGACGGCACTTGCCACCTCATGAAGCGGGCGGAAGATGCCTACCTCGCTCCCGAATGGCCTGCATCGATAAACTTTGGGGTGAACATCCGCGGAATGAGGAAGGGTGAGCTACGCTCATATTGGCTCTTGAAACGCACGCAAATGCAGTGGGCCAATAGCTGGGTTGGGCTAATGAGAGGGGAAACGGCGTCATATCTGCCACGGAAGAGGCAATGGCCTCGGGATGTGCTCCGTTAGCCAAAGGCATTAGTCCTCGGTGTGTATCACATGCGGAGAGGCCCCAGGAAGTTCAAAGAGATATAGCCCCGAGAGGTTGGTATCCATGATGACCAATCTAGTCAAAGATAGGGAGAGATGGTTCCGCAACTTGATTGGGAGCGCCTATCATAGTCAACATGAGGTCTTTGGCACAAGCGACAGCCGATGGCTATCTCGCATTGAGTTTCTGCAAGAAGGAGACGACAAGGGATACGTCAACTCTCCTAAACATAGGGCAGATGGCGCTGTGGTTGCTGTCATCGAGCACGGCACACAATGCCCAATCGCTATTGGGTAGAACGGGCGTCAATGCCGGCGTGCATGGTGGAGGTATGGCAGCGCGGCCGGTGGATGGTGAGATACCAGGCGTCGGGGAAGGAGGTTCGGGTGGAATTGGACAAGTTGCATGGAGGACACGAGAATAGGCAAAGAGACGTCGGTGGATCTCAAAAGGAGGTGAGTCGGTCAACGGCTCGCGGTGCCGGAGTCGCGGAGTTGGTGAAGCTGTTGCTCGATTCGAGAATGATAGACACTTCTGCGCAAGGCAAAAGAAAGCAGTGAAATGAATCCCGAACACAAAAGCCGTGGCGTGATCATCACATGAAAATAAAACTGAGAGCGCGCTGTGCTTCGCGATTCTGTAGACAACGTTTATTGCACATTATCATGCAGGCATAGCATGCCGCCACCGACAGCCACCGCGTATGCGATAAGGTCTCGGAATTGCCAGAGATGTCTCAATGCCAGAGGCAAGGCAGCATCGCCCAAGCCCTTGGTTCCCACTGGAGGGGCGGCAAGCTGCCCATGCCGCAGTGTTGCAGCGCAGTGCAGCACCACACCTCTAACCACCCGCCTGCTCCTCACCGACAATGCTTGTCATTCTTGTTCTAGCAAGTTGGCATGACAAGGACTAGTACTGGACTCGCGGTGGCCAGGTGTGCCATGCTCAATAGCAGAATCATTGCATGGCCGGTCATTGAAGTTTGCGGGCGCTCACCCACGGCCGCACCACTGCATGCCGGCAAAATGGAAGGGACGAAATATGAGAGACCAAGCCACTTTCGACGACATTCCCAGATCCCAGCAGATCGGGGAAGATAGAGTCGCAACTGACCATGGCCGAGCTAGTCGGGCAAAGTGTTCAGGTGTTAGTCGCAGCTCCATCTGGAAGGCCCAGACCATGTCGACTCCCTGTGCGGATCGAGCCTTGACGGCACGCGTTCAGAATCGATAATGCCAATCTCGCAGCGTGGTCCAGGTCCCTCAAGGTGCTCATTGAGAAAAGCGGTGTGCTTTTGGTGTGCCGACTCGTAGCTCAAGAATCGCAGGCCTCTGACAGACCCGGCTCAATGGATGAATCCAGCTCCACAGACGCTTCTCGGCAAGCCCCTGCCTGGGCCAAGCACGGGCAGATTGGGCGAGAGAGAGAAGCTCCTAGTTGCAGTCAATAGCAGTCTGTGTCGCAGGATCCTACGCTCGAAATAATCCGTATTCACCATGTTGGCTCGTTTGTCACGTCCCGAGGAACAGAATTGGGCAATATAAGTAAGGCAGATAGCTTCCCGTGTCCGAGAGTAGTCAGGATGCTCGCGCATGTTGACCCACGTGGAAAGGATTAACGCTTGAAACAAGCTCCAATGTGCCGCTTCCCTGTTGGCATACCCATAATTATTTTACGCCCGTCACGTCTTGCGTTCCGGTGTTCCGCGGGCCAATGGCTGCTTTATCTGAACAAGATCATTTGTCGCCTCAGTGTGTGGACGCTTTCGCAGACGGCTCCACGATGTCGAGGCTGGATATGTACACTATTACGCCGGATCGCATGGATTGAAGTGATTGCCGTCCGTGTTTCTTCCGGCGGGCTTCGTCCTCATTGATATCGAATTGTTGCTGTGAACCGTTCGTGCCTGTTCAGCGCACGAGATCCCACTTCAACACATATGACCACCCCATGCCAACCTTCCCCCTCTTCTGCAAGAATTCTCTGGCCGTCACGCCTCTGGCGTCTCGACCGTCTATCTTGGTCAACTGCGCGACTTGTACCGCCTGACCTGGCGCGCCGAGGTCCTTTGCATTCACATCGACCCAGTGCCAGTATCCATTCGTTTCGATTGGGATCATATCATCCTTTCTTCCATCCAATCCGTGGATGCTGAGCAGAAGCAAAGGCGGTTTGCCTTCGCCATGCTTCTCTGATGTCCAATGTGGACAGATCTTTGAGAATTGGAAGCGCACAACTTCCCCACTGTTCACAGAGATCTGACGCTTCTCCGGTTCCACGCTATCCTCCTTGATGCCCTCTTGATGACCATTCGTATAAAAGATTGGCGTCTCCCCATTGACGCGGCCGATATAATACTCTTCCCAGGATATTGCGCGCCCATCGTCGCGAAATTGATACTGAGAATCCTTGGGAAAATGTCTCTGCCCAAACTCGTCATTAGTCTTCGTGAACTGACCTGGCGAAAACTTCTGCTTATAGCCGTTGGTGGCGTTGTCAAGGTGACCTGCTCCCCAGCAAGCATCCAAAAGCTTCCAAACGCCACCGTCCACTCTGACAGCGTTCCAGGCATGCCCAGTAGGCTTGGGAGGTGGTGGTCGTTCCCCTTCCTTGAGGGGAGTGTAGCCGAATCCCTTGCCGTGTCCACTGACAAGAACGCAGTCGAGGCCAGCTCGATTTGCGATGGCCTTGTAAGTCTCCGCGTAGCCCTGACACACGGCCTTGCCTGTGAAAATGGTATCTTCAACCGTCATGTGCTTCACGTTGTTGCCAAAGAAAGCCACTGTGTCGTAGTAGATGTTGTGATGAAACCAAGTAAAGATGGCTCTAGCCTTATCCGTGTATGATGGGAAAGGATCACAAAGACCACGGGCGAGATGGCCTACAGGATCGTTCCTCGGCAAGGAGTCCCTCGGAAATTGGGCTGCTACACCATCTGGTCCACTCCAGTCACGACAGGTCCAACAGTCATCCATAGGCTGTTGGGGTACTGGGGCAGAGGAGGCACGCGATGCGAAGGCGACAATCTGCGCCTCAGAAGGTCGAGATGAGACAGGAATTGGTGGCGGCCCGTCGTCATGCTGGATTGACTGCTGAGCTGCTGACTCGCTGAACGACGGCTCCGGTGACGGTGGCGGTCGTTCCGTAGGCTTATTGTTGAAGCCCACGATGGGCTTCTTCAGATGTGCTGGCACTTCGTGAGCGACCAGCTGAGTGGGAAGTGGTGCTTTGACGGGTCTAGACGGCAGTCGGGGCGGCAAGGTTGGCCTCGATGGTAACACAGGCTGAGTCTTTGCCTCAATGGATTTGATGCTGCTGCTGCTGCTGGGCAACCCCACAGGGATGGGTGGTCTCTGCCGGGGCGCCTCTGCTGTCGGTGTACTCTCCTGCGCCTTTGCTTGAGCTTCAAGGTCCCTCCTGCTTGGAGGCAATTTCGGCAGCGTCGTCGTTCCAAAGGCGGGGGCCATCATCTTCCGCGAGCCTGTGTCAGTACCTGGCGTGGTGGCAGGGCTCGTGGACCGTCCAATCGACAGGGAAGAAACAGCAGAGAGCTGTGACACCTCAGAGGAGGCCGAGCCTCGCCGGGCTCCGAGGTAGTTGGACTGAGTTGAGACTCTGCGGGGAGGCATGGCAGGTGACGCTTGGTTAGATGGTGTCCGAGACGGTAAGGGGGGAGGTGCTGTTCTCGAGACGGTCATGTCACTGTGAGATGTTCCAGTGTCACGACGAGGCAGCGGTGGTGGTGCAGCTTTGCTTGGTCGAGGAGGCACGGCAGGCATGACAGATGGCACCGGCGGGCTGGTAACGGCACGAGGTAAGGGAGCTGTCAGGCTACGTCCGTCCGTAACGGGGCGGCCTGGAGCCGTGGGAGGAGGAGGAGGTGGTGGTCGCTTTTTTGAGCCATCGGGGTTAGTTCCGTTGCTGCTGAAGTTCTTCTGACTGTTGAGAGCAGCTATCCTCTCAGCCAAAGTGTTGAAGCGAGGTTCCTCAACGTCTGCCATGACGATGGTAGGTGATGTAACGGTCCGCTGTGAAGATGTGGCAATACGAGGCAGATGGGGTATATAAGGCGTACACGGTTCACTAGCCCAGCTAAGAACTGAATGCCAGGCCGTTAATGAGATGAAGTGATCCGATCAAAGGGCAAATACAGGAACGACAGAAGATGATAAAGGACGCAAAAGAACAAGACAGTTGATGACAGGGAAACAGCACGAGGTTCGTGCGAAAGTGAAGCTGGGCTTGCGTGGTTGAAGGTTGGAAAGGTGGGGCGTAGGAGCCTTGGGTGCGGCGAAGCGGCAGATGCAGTGCCTGAAGGAGCGCTGTGGCTGAATATCACGGCGATCGCTGTGCCGCTTGTAGGGCGGACCGGCACTGAGAGCCGTTGGAATTGGGGGGATTGTGGCTCAGCGGGAGTCCACAGGGGCTCGAAACCAGTGCCAATATGAAGTTGCCACTAAGAGCAGCCAACAGGCTGGCCAGCGCCGCACGGCTGCTGCCAGCGGTTTCCATTTATAGGCCCAACGACGCTAAAGGCATGCAGCCCCGGTTGATCTATCGAGTGGGTGAGGCGTATAGTTCGCTGTCACGGATGCATTGCCGAGGGGACAATCGAGTCAATTATGTGGCTGTTCTAATGTCCTGAGCAGAAATTGAGGCCACAATTTTGTCAAAGGGTAATATCTGTTGTTGAGGTGGAGAATCGAGAGGTCCAGCTATCTTACCTTACAGCTTGAAGGTGCACAAGGATGGTCACTGGCATCTGAAGCTCGCCATCTGAGACGTATCTTTACAGGCTCTGCTGTCGTAGGTATAAATTTCAAAATGCAGGCATATGCTGCTAAGATGTATTTGAACTACCTAAAGGTG
This sequence comes from Sarocladiaceae sp. CBMAI 1973, assembly GCA_021347865.1. NCBI lineage: Eukaryota > Fungi > Ascomycota > Sordariomycetes > Hypocreales > Sarocladiaceae > Sarocladiaceae sp. CBMAI 1973. Next base: position 45,619 of record WNLN01000118.1, on the reverse strand, counting down.
AGGACATGCATCCCGACTTGGGTCTATCTCAGGATGTCGATCTTGACAGCCACCTGGACCTGTAGGTCGCGTTCAGACTCAATGGGATTGTTCTCTATTGACCATTGAGATTCCATTGTAGTGCAATCTTATTCTGATGTCAGACTGACTTAAGGTTGTTGACAATCGCTTTTTCCAGCCATTCTTCTTCTTCTCACTCTCACTCATGATACTTCTACCAACTGTTGGTCGGTTCATTGTGCACATTGTGGGATGTGCAGAAGGACGCAACTTAGCTAATCTACACTGAATGGCTTGACGAATGTTCTCCAGTAGAGGTAAACGGCTTCCAGAACGGTGTATACCAAGAGGTGGAGAACATTTTTCGAGTTATGAGATCCCGAGCGTATGGCGATGTGTCTATCTTAGCGTACTTATTCGAGAAGGCTTACCCAATTTGACAATGACGAGGTCCAAACCAAAACTTGCTAGGATACACCATAACAGTGAGACAATAGAACACGGTCGGGGTTCTCGATTCTATTCAGTGGATCTCTGGAGAGTGCTTACCAAGGCAGAACTTCCTCTCCGTTCTCAAGTATAACCACACCCTCAGTGAGGCAAGCCTCCTCCACCTCTCACCAACAACCCCGCGCTGCCCTCCATCACGATTCGGCGGTGGAGAGACGCCACCAACCAATGCGATCAACCAACCACACTCCTTCAGCTCATGCCATCCCCATCTCTTCCTCGTGAGTGCCCCAGTCGGAAAGCGATCGCACTAAGGAAATCGCTAAGAGGCAGCAGACCCTTCCATCAAACCCTGCCTGCCGAGAAACGGGGCACTTGGGCCGGTGCTCTACGTTTTGGCGCTTAATTGACATTCGCTGCGACGAGGACAAGAGCGACCGACCCCGGCTGACCGGTCACCCATCATCGATCGCCTCGCTTTTCTTGTACGACCCGTTTGTTGTCGATAATTCGGACTTCACGCCGCACCGCCCGCTGGACAGACGACCGCCCGCTGCGATTCCTCATCGCGGTCGCACTGCCTCGGACGCCTGCTGCCTCTTCCCGTGCCCCCAATATCCGTCGCCGATAGCGCTGTCCAAGAGTCGCTCGCCGAGTGAGAGCCATGGCAGGTGAGGCTGGCGGCAGCGAGGCTGGTCCCAGCGAGAAGGCGGCATTTCGCTTTCTCGATTTGCCGCCGGAAGTCCAGCTCGGGATCATTGCCCAGGTATGTGCCCATTTTGCGAACGACGCCGTCTCGCTGTCAGCCCCTTCACAAACGCCTTGCGCCGGCTTTGCGCACTCCGAGGCGCACCACTTGCTGACGTACGGGATCAACCATAGTGCTCCACGCCCGACCTCATATGCGTCGCTCTCGTCTCGAAGCGATTTCGTGAATTGGCTGCCTCTCATTTGTATCGCAACTTTCACATTGTCTTTCCCGACGACGATGACCTCAACTTCGACTCGCCGATCGACGGCCTGGCGGGTGGACTCGACACTTTTACCACAAGCGACTACAATTATGCGCAGCATCTCAAAGACTTGTCCATGGACACTCTGAGTGCTGGTTTCAAGGGCGAACAGTCATACCAATCGTATCTATACAGTTCTAGTTGCGGCAAGTTCCTGAATACGCTTCTGCATCTGACCCTCAGGCGCTCTCGCTGCCTTCAGTCGTTCAGGTAATATGCCATTTGCCCCGAGAATCAGCGGCCCGAGAAGGTTTACTGACGTGACAATCCAGATGGAACATTAGAGTTGAGCTCAGTCGGCCGGTTTACGAGGAGCTGCATCGCATCAAGACTTTGAAGAATTTGCACATCCGCATGCAGGCAGGCGATTCATACTATCGAACACCGCCTCCTCTCCCTGCATCAGCTATCTCACACCAAGAACCTCATCACTCACATTGGACTGGCGGTGATCCCTTGTCACCGCCACCAATGCCGCCGTCTGTTGGGTTCCCACTTGGTTCCAGTCCGCCGCCGGGAGGTGCATCGGCGTCATCCTTGTGGCCTTCGAACAAACCGCCGGCGAGATGCCGGGCCTCCAAGCGCGCGGGGGACGCAAAATACCCAACCACGCTTGCTGGCTTCAGGGACATGCGCACCCTCAGTGTGCTAGATATAGACCATACAGATCTGGTCGATGAGTTACGTGTCTGTGTGCGGAATTCGGGCAAGCTGAAAAAGCTTCACTTATCCTTCTCGGATGCCCTTGCCCAACAGACCAGAACCTCGAACCTTTTGAATCACGACCAAGACGACTCCGATGTTGAGGATGACTACGCAGTTCACGATCACGAATCACACGTTAACAACAGTGCTCCCGCGAAACTCTACAGGGCTGCTGAGGAACGCAAGGTGCAGGAGGCGGTATTGGGCAGGATTCTCGGGGTAGAGCCCGTGTTGCTGAAGAAGCGTAATATGGCCAGCATTTCTGAACCAGGACCATCCTCTCTCCGAACCGACAAGGGCAAGGAGAACGACGAGGCTCCGCAAGAGGGCGCCAAGGAAGCTTTCAGAGCCTCCTTGGCCAAAGTGTCGAAGCAATTGATAGCCATGCAGGCCGGTTCGAGCGATTTGTCAACAGCTCAACAAGAAGTCCTGGATTTGATCGCCCAAGCGGCGAAGAAGTACGTGGAGGCGCCAGATGCGGTGTCCACGCCGAAGGATGATGCCCAGGGAAAGCACGAGTACGAGACCGACCTCAACGGGAAATCGAGTTCTGCTGGAGCTGCAGCTGCCGGGCCAGCAACGGTTGGCGGTTCTGGTCCTGCGCCTGCGGAGCTCCGACCAAGGCCAGACGGCACAAAGCGCAAATTGAACGGCGACGGCACGACAAGCGATGACATTGATATCGAGCATGTTGAGACCATTGACGATCTTGTGGAGGAAGAGAAGCAAAACACACAGCTTCTCCACAGCGATGGGGATCTGGGCTTGCCACTGCGACCGACTGCCGCATCGCCCACGAGTGTCGCTCTTCCACCGTCACCAGTCGCAAGTCCTCCAGTTGGCCCTACACGTAACCTGTCTATGGAGCAGAACGAAAACATCGCGAAGCTAAAGGCCGAATGCGCAAATCTTCAGGACGAGGCTACAGCGGTCGCCAGGCGAATTCAAGACCTCCGTCTTGACGATCCGGGACAGCACGAGGACTTCTTGGAGAAGGCTGAACAGGATCTTGGCATCCTGAACCGGGGGATCTCTTCATTGAAAAGTAGCATTCGCAATGCAGAGCGGGGCACATCTAGTGCACAGGCCTACGATGCGGATGCATCCAGTCAAGCGATGACTGAGTACGTTCGCCAAACCCGAGGACTATCACTGGAGTCGCTTAGCATACACCTCATCCCCGTCAAGCCCTCTGTCCTCAGCCGCTCGATCAACCTACATTGCTTGAAGCAACTGACCTTGCTAAACGTGGGTAATCAGGCCCCTATATGGGCATTGCTCAAGCGGGAACATGCTACACAGCCCCTTGCGCTGCGAAGCGTGTATACCGACCATGTATCTACGCAATTCATCCTGTGCATGGCGGCCTTGCCTGAGCTGCATGAACTCTATATGCTTCAGCACAGTCCCAAGCATCGACCAGAAACCGAAGCACCACCAGGCAACATCAGCTTGGATCACATTCGGCGACTCGTATTGTCGAAGCATATTGGGACCCTGAAGAGGCTTATGATCAAAGATGAGTCCAACAGCACGGAGTGGGATATCAACGAGAAGACTATGATTATGATCTGCACAAGAGGGCTCAAGCTCGAAGAGCTGGCCGTGAGCATGAACATTCATGCCGTGGTAAGTGCCTCCAATTCTCCGGATACTTTGGAAACTCCTCGCTGACTTGTGAATAGCACGCCTTCATGCAGTACTTCCCGGGTCTCATCAACCTCCGCGCGCTGAACATTCTACATTTCCGCAATAGTGACACATGCATTTGGGTAATGCGCGAGATCCTACGGTTCATAGTTGACAATCTCTCACACCACCCGGAGCTCAAGCTCGAATGGATCGCTATGGAGAATGACCGAGTGGACCGCATCATTCGGCCCTCGACCGGTGACAAGGACGACGACAGTGACAGCGAAGGAGAAGGAGAGGGCCATGGGAAGAAGAAGAGAAGCAGCAGTGGTAACACCTTGGACAAAATCAAGGTCCAGAGCGACTCCCATGATGCCTATCCTCTCATGCCGTCTATCGAGCTCGACACGGACAGCGAAAGCGACGAGGACGCGCATGATAGTGGACAGCGGCTGAGGTTTAAGACGATCGGACCACTCCAATTCTATGATGCCTGGGGCGTCAAGATCTTCGAGAAGGAGATCCGCTCCGGGAAGCTATGAGGGGGACAAGCCTTGCCGGTCGATGGGCTCACTACAGCCCGTCGCTGGATATATGTGATTGATGATTGAATGATGAGTATACACGACTTATACTGCAGGACGGATAGAGCCTGCGCTTTGGCTTGGAACACACTCGATTCGAATTCTGCCTGCGAAATACAGGAAGTATGGGAAAGGGGTCTACAGGATACCGGTCAAGCGGGAGTATAGTTTATGGGAAACGGTCCTTTCAGGAACGGCGTATGTTTTATTTGGATCGGGCGTCTCTTGACGAGCGGGATTGCAACTTTGAGTATCAGATATCCAATTGATGACGGCAAGAAGAACGTTTCATATTCCCAGATGATTTGTGCCATAGCAAGTGAGCTCGTGATGAATAGCTCGGGATGAATCGCTCGATCTCAAGGACACGACGCTATACGGGACTTTTGGGGCCTCGAGGCGCAGCGTGCGCCCAAGCAATGGCTCGATCCTTCGAGCTGCCTCAGACAGTCGCCTGCGCCCCGCAGAGAGATTGCCATTGGTCACTGAGAACAGCGGTGAACTCGAACGGGACTGATCCTTGTCTGTACTGCCTTCAAGGACTGTCACTTCGTTGCTGTTGTGTACACGTCTCGATGAGCAAGCTCGGAACATCGCCCAGAATACGGATGATGATGTTTCGGAGGAGGGCTGGCTTGTCTCTCGACAAATACCAGGACATTTGTAACGGACTGGCAAGATGAGTCGCGTTCCCCTTCATCGTCAAATCCTCGCTGTCCCAGCGGATGCACAAAATCAGTGTCACTTCATGAGCTTGCCTTTCGAGATCCGCACGATCATTTACAGGCTTATACTCAGAGAATATTGCCTCACCGATGAAAGCCATCGCTGGCCACGTCACAAGGTCTATCACCGTCCAGGACTCCTTGGACCACGCCACATGGACTGTGCCATTCTGCGAACCTGTCGAGCCATTTACGCTGAAAGCTGGCGTCTGCCGAATGAACTCTGGGAGCCAGTCTTCCGCATTGATCCAGCTGGCTCTTGGATCAACGGCAAATTGGATAAAGATACAGGGTTGATATACATTCATTCTCCGAAACATGGCGATCTGTATGCTGCGCAAAGGTTGTTGCAGCAAAGGCTGAGGCGCATGCGGGTACTTCACGGACTACCCACCAGAGGAGCAAGCGCAGACTGGATGACACTGGAAGAAGTAGAAGATCGACATCGCGTTAACTGGGAAAGACAATGTTTGGAGATTGAACACCTCCAAGTGTTCGCGTCAACACGAGGACTCGAGAAGCATGCATTAGCGAGTGCACTGGCGATGCCGGACTTTCACCCTCAGCGCATCACGATCACCATTCGACACGTCGACTGGAACTTGTGGGAGACAGATCAAAATCTCTGCATTCGTGCTGGATGGCTTGAGCAACTGGGTAAATTCCTGTCACCGAGTACTTGCGAAGTGGCATTTGAGCTAGAGTCGCTGGAGAGAAAACGAGACCAGGTGGACTATATCGCGACGCACATATCGCGATACTGGTTTCTCAAACGTCGAGATGGAACATGTCTCTACGCAGATGCAACAGAAGATAGTAACACTGTCGAGACATGGACAGGAAGCAGTGTCCTGCATGACAGGAGATGGGTGAGGGATGAGATCGGTGACAGAGAGCTTCAGTATTACATTGTACGGATACCTCTTCGCGAACAAAGACTTCTTCGGAAAGACGCTGAAATTAGTTCTTTCGCACAAGCTGGAGACTTCGGTGTGTCGAAGATGGGCGTCGAGGCTCCTGGAACACCTCTCACAATGCCAGGTGCAGAACCTGACAGTATTCACTGGCCATGGGGAGACAATCACGCGAATCAACAGCAGGGGGGTGAGGATCACGACGGGCCGCCTGCCCAGGTGTATTGGTGTGGCAATGGTTTTGAAGCAATGCGCAGGAAGATACCGTTTCCATGGCAGAAGAATGAGCATCCCAAATGGGATCGATGGTAGCAGCTACGTGGCTCTCTGCGTCGAGCTTAAAACAGAACCCGGGTCTGAAACTGCACATAGCGTATTACATCCCCAGATCTGGCTTGCTGAGCTGAGTGACTGCCACTGTCACGGTCGAAGCTGACAAAGAGGAATCTCGTAGTAAGCGGGAATTGTAAGAATTGCTGTTTGGCATTTCTTTCAAATTGCCTATGCTATGCCGTCTTCATCGGCCAATCAGCCCTGGCCCATATCTACATAAGACTCATACAAAGGGCAGAGAACTTGTTGCCCTCATCCCCGCCCTCGTGAAGCTCCTCCTCTCGGTGACCAAGAAACAGGTGGTTGACGCAGTGAAGGAAAGGGAAAATCCAATCGAGATGTGGCTGGGTCTCGAAAGCTAGAGGTATCGTATCTTCTTTTGGCGCTTGAAACGCGCGCGATTGTTCGCCGGTTCATGTTGACGGCTATAGGTGGTATCTAACCATGCATGCTCCATAACGGGGTATTTACAGCTTGGAGATAATGGCGTTGGCGTACTCGTGGGTCTTGGCCTTGCCACCGAGATCGCCGGTGAGAGCCTTGCCCTCGGCGAGGGTGTCGAAGATGGCCTTCTCGATGCGGTCGGCGTGCTCGTTGAGGCGCATGTGCCTCAACATCATGATGGAGGAGAGGAGAAGAGCAGTGGGGTTGGCGAGGCCCTGGCCAGCAATGTCAGGGGCGGAACCGTGAACGGCCTCGAAGATGGAGCACTCGTCACCGATGTTGCCGGAGGGGGTGAGACCGAGACCACCGATGAGACCGGCGCACATGTCGGAGAGAATGTCACCGTACAGGTTGGGCATGACGAGGACCTTGTCGTTGTACGGGTCGGGGTCAGTGGTCATCTTGAGGCAGGTGTTGTCGAGAAGCTCCTCATCGAACTCGATGCCGGGGAACTCCTTGGCGACCTCCTGGCCGGTCTTGAGGAAGAGACCATCGGCAAGCTTCATGATGGTGGCCTTGTGGACGACGCGGACCTTCTTGCGGCCAATGGACTCGGCGTGCTGGAAGGCGAAGCGGAGGACACGCTCGGAGGCCTCGCGGGTGATGAGCTTGATGCTCTGGACGACACCATCGACGACGATGTGCTCAATGCCGGAGTATTCACCCTCGGTGTTCTCACGGATCAGGACAGTGTTAACGCCATCGTACGGGGTCTTGAACCCGGCGACGGAGCGACAAGGTCGCAGGTTGGCGAAGAGGTTGAATGTGCGGCGGAGGGTAAGGTTGAGAGAGACGTGGCCCTTGCCAATGGGGGTCTGTGAGTGTCACTGTCAGTTCGTGTCCTTTCGAGATCCCGTGAACTTTATTCTCGGGAAGGGTAGATTGCGCGCATACAGCAAGAGGACCCTTGAGGGCGACCTTGTTCTTCTCGATGTTGGTGATGGCGGCATCGGGGATGGCAGTCTTGCCGTCCTTGAGGATCGGGGTAACGTCGACAGGCTCCCATGCGATAGGAGTCTATGAAAGATATTGTTAGTCCAATGACCTCATCGAGGCTTTCCGCGGGAACGAACCTTAGCGGCAGCGAAGATGTCCTTCACGGACTGGGAGATCTCGGGACCAATGCCATCACCCTCGATCAAGCTGACGAGGTAGTTGCCCTGATAGAAATTGTCAGTATGGCGGGACTGATGCGTGCGCAATGCCGGTCGGAATCGGTCGTTGTCTTGAGTGATTTTCGAAAGTCAATCTCGCGATAGACCCAATGATCCGCTCCAATTCAACAACTCAATTCGGCGACATCGCGGCTGGTGAAGACATACCTGTGCGTCCTTGGTACCCTCGTACTTGGCGACACGCTCAGCGGAGTAGAACCTTTGCTGGGCCTGTTGTGATGATTAGTTGCTGGACGGGTATGGCCGGTTGAGCTGGGGTGGGAGAAGCCTACGGCAAGCGACCAGGATGCAGCAGCGCGAGGGGCCACGCGAAGGCATTGCCTTGGGACAGGCGCCGAAAAAGCACGGAGAGCCAGCATCTTGATTGTGATGATATGTGCGGTGTCGAGATGGCCTCAGGAAATGAAGACTTGAGGATTCGAGGAGAGGACGGGAAAGAGAAGGCAAAGCAACAAGACCACCAGGGAAAAAACAGAATTGGAGAAGAGCTGGGATGGTTGCATCGACGGGAACCGGTCGAAAACACGCCGGTGATGTCAAGCCACAGGCGGAGGACGGACAGTGGGGAGGATGCTGGCAGGCTGCTCGCTGAGCGGGATTAGTGGACGCTACCCCCTGCACTTCGCCGGCCAACAGTGGCTCTCGGTGACGCTCGGACGTGAGGTGTCCTCCCGTGAAGTGTGGCGCACCACTGGTCACTGTAGGCTTGTGCGGCCAAAAGGATGCTGCTCGGTGCAGAACCTCGGAGCCGTCGGAGACCGTGAGCTGCACCGCCACAGTTCGTCGAAGGAAGCTTGGTGTCGGACCAGGTCAAGACTTTTAGACCGGCATTGCATTGCGGTACTTTATTGCACTTTGTTGTTCGAAGCGCGCTTTCTGGGTCTTCACATGCCAAATTCGCTCAAGTGACGGCCTTAGTCTCGGTCTGCAATTGCTTCTAGCCGCGTTCTCCGTGCCTTCTGCGACGAAGCCATCGACGATAATCTACAATCTGATCCTCGACTATGGCAGCGCACGGAAGCCATTTTGGAATCGCCATTTCTTATCATTTCACTTACTATTTGAATGATTATTTTGCTTACTATTCTACCTACTCATTCAACCGCTATCTAACCTACGACTGTACTCACTATTTTACGTGCTATTTTGCCCACTACCTTGACTGCTATCTTACCTCTATTCTGCTTGCTCTTTCACTCGCTGTCTTACGTCCTATTTTACTCATTGAATTAGGGCAAGTCTCGATCACTCAGGGAGTAGCACAATCACCAAGAAAGCTTGATTTATTACTCATTCGCTACTCTACATTTATTTGACCTCAACTTCTACCTCGACCCCAACTCTGCGCGTGAAGCACATCGAGGAGCTTCTTTACAGCTTGCGTTCCTCGGCCTCATGCACGTACTCGACTGAACCAGTACGCTTCAGCTCAGTTGGTCCAACAGCCCTGACATCCGCCCTCTCTCCATCGAAGATGACGGCGATCTCCTCAAGAGCCTTGCCCTTGGTCTCGATGAACCAACCGTAGGCGATGAAGCTCTCGATGACCAGGATGACGACGTAGACGATATAGTATTTCCATCCGATGTTCGCGAGGCCGATTGGCTACCGAATATGTCAGATTGCTTATTGATTACAAGGTGTTGCGAGAGTAGGTACTTACGTTCACGTATTGGTTCACAAACACGGCGCACTTGGTTGCGAAAACGTAGGTGGCCATGCCCTTGGCACGAATGGAGAAAGGCAGGACTTCGACACTGTAGGCCACAGGCAGTGGTGAGAAGGCGATGCAGTAGAAAGCCTGGTACACGAAGATCAGGGCGAGGACCGCGGTTCCGGCTGCCTGGGCACCTGTCTGGGCGAATTGAGCAGATGCAATAGTCCAGGCCGTGAAGATGGTCAACATGCCCAAGGTTGAAACGCGAAACAGTGGCCGGCGACCAAGGCGGTCAACAAAGAACGCAGAGGTGAGAGCGAGAGCCCAGTTCCAGATGTTGATGAGACCGTTGACGAGGGCCTGAGTGTCCTTGTTGGTGATACCAACGGAGTCCATAACACGAGAAAGGTCTTTGCGAATTGTCAGTTATGCTTCTATTTTCGCAGCTGGAAGGCAAACTCACAGTAAGAGACAAGGCCGTTGCCGGACCACTGGCTCATGAAGCCCATGCAGAGGACGATGAAGACACGGTACCTGTTGCCGCTGGTGCTGACCATCGACTTCCAAGTAGTTGAACCCTCGGCTACAACATGTTAGAAAAGCTTTCACCCTCAGGAGTACTTCAACCAGGACTCTTACCCTTCTCGTGGTCAATGGCAGCACGGATCTCCTCGAACTCAAGCTTGACCAACTCAGTCTCCTCGCCCTCTCCATGGTATCTCTTGAGTGCAGCCATGGCTTCCTCGTGACGGTCGTTCGAGATTAGCCATCGAGGGGACTCAGGAAGGAGCCAAATGGTGGAAAGTTGAATCACACTGGGCAGAAGTTGGAGAAGAGAAGGGAGTCTCCAAGACCAAGTGCTGTCGATTTCTCGAGTGCCGAATGTGATCCAGGCGGCTGCAATGCTACCGACGAACCAGCTGTGCAGAGAAACAGAAGTTAGCGGTCAACGAAAATCAAAGTGACTCGTCTTGAAGTATACTCACCAGGTGTTGCAGATTGCGGTGACCGTCACACGGTCCTTGGGGTGGGACAGCTCAGAGACGAGACTGGGAGATGCAGTCGTGGCAAAGGAGAGACCAAAGCCGAGGATGAAACGGCTGATGACGAACATGGCGAAGTTGACACTCTCGCATTGGAGAATGGCACCAACAATCATGATGATGCTTCCAACTGTGATACCCCAGCGACGACCGAAACGATCAGCCACCCAGGGGGCAATAGGGGTACTGCAAATAGAGCCAAGGGACATGATGGCACTCATGAGGCCAAGTTGGGAGCCACGAGGGTTGCCGAAGAAGTTGTCCCAGTGCTCAACAGTCTGCAAGCCGTTCATCATGCTGCCATCGTAACCGGAGGTTGCATATGACACGACTGCAGCTGGGAAGAGGAGGCCATAGAGGCGACGACGAGCCGCAGACTTGTACCAGATGGGTTCCTTGGCCGCAAGAGCGGTCATATGGGACGGCTGGTGTGTCTGGTTGGCCTCTGTGGGAGATTCGATGGCTGCCTTCTTTGCCTTGCGGACCTCTTGGTCCTGGCGAGGCGCCGGGAAGCGGTTGCGGATGAAATTCATGATGAAGAATGAAGAGTCCGGAAGATCAGATAGAGAGGAAGGGGTTTGAGACAGGAAGAGGAGCAAGACTGATGCTTGATGGGAACCAGAGTGCCGGTGATGGTCTGGGGATCGGCGGTACCTTATTATAGGAAGACGACTTCTGAAGAGCCCGCTTGAATAGTGAGGAGAGAATGTGGAAGCGAGCTAGGCCAGAATTATTGGACTCAAAGCCACCGTCCGATCGTGTGTTTGAGTGAGTTCCGTACGACTCGCTTTCAACCGGCTGGCACATCAACAGGCTGTCGCAACTAGTTGGAAAAGGTCAAGTCAAGTTTCCAGCTGATCGGAACAAGACCAAGGCCCCTTGCAATATCACCAATAGCCGTGGCCAAAAGTGGGCATCCCAAGTCGCGTGGCAGTTGCATAAGTCGGGTCGATGCGGAGCTATACTGCCTCGGCCACTGGAGCCCGGGGTGTCCCCAACATCAGGAGATGAAGTTTTCCGTATGATGATCCCCACGGGGAAGGAATTGGGTATGCATGGAGGAGCAGATTTCTCTGGAGAATAGACAGGATCGTCGCATCTCGTGCCACTACTGGAGAGAACTAGACTAACACGCAGGATCCACCAGCATTCGGGGCATTCTAAAGCTTCCCCCTAGCGCCAATTCTTGGATGAATATGGGGACTCGACTCAGCTTGGCGAGCTGTATGGTCCGGCTTTGACTCGAATTATGGGGATTGGGTGGTGAATGGTGGTGTCGGGGCATCTATAATTTTGCCCCGACAAGGGGATCGAGCAGTCACAAGGACAATTGGACAAATTTTGAACGCGTTTACCTCCACAAACTAGGCTCAGCAGTTCTCGTGTTCTGGATCCGATTACTCCATATCAATATGTGAGGAAGGGTTGGGGAAATGGGATTGTTCGGGGAGAGGTCCTAAGCTGCCCCTCCGGCTGTCCTCCGAGGCTCAGGCCGGTTGCTCAGCTCTTGTTCTTGATCGCGTTCCGGATATTTAGGCAAACCACCATCCGGGTACTGGTTTGTGAAGTGGTCAATCCTCTGTCGCACTTTCAATCTTGTCTCTGTCCAGATTGAGTCTATCCTTCACAATGGCTTCTGGAATTCTCAAGACATCCGGCACCAGCATCGTCGATGCGTCCGGCAAGCCGGTCTACCTCCGGGGTGTAAGTCAATTGCTCAACAACGTCCTTGTGAACATTTGACAATGCTAATCGTCGCTTGTATAGACAACCCTCGGAGGCTGGATGATGATGGAGAACTTCATCAACGGCTTCCCCGGTCGCGAGTGCCAGGTGCGCGCCGCACTGCTCAAAGTCATGGGCCAGGAGAAGTACGACTTCTTCTTCGACAAATTCCTCGAATACTTCTTCACCGAAAAGGATGCCGAGTTCATGGCCTCTCTTGGCTTCAACTGCCTCCGTCTCTCCTTCAACTACCGCCACTTCGAAGACGACATGAACCCCTTCCACATCAAGGAGGAGGGCTTCAAGCACCTCGACCGAGCGATTGAGATCTGCAGCAAGTACGGCATCTACACGATTCTTGATCTTCACGCGTGTCCCGGCGGTCAGAACCAGGATTGGCACTGCGACAACCCAACTGGCTACGCTGCCTTCTGGGACCACAAGCATTTCCAAGACCGTGTCATCAACCTCTGGCAGGTCCTTGCTAAGCGGTACAAGGGCAACCCTTGGATTGCGGGTTTCAACCCCATGAATGAGCCTGCTGATGAGCAATGGACGCGTCTGTTGTCGTTCTATGACCGTATCGTCCCTGCTATTCGTGAGATTGATCCTGAACACATCCTGTTCCTTGAGGGCAACACCTTCAGCATGGACTTTTCTGGGTTCACAAGCACATTCCCCAACTCGGTGTATGCGATCCACGATTACTGTGGTTTCGGATTCCCGAACAGAATTGGTCGGTACCAAGGTCAGCAAGAGCAGGATGAGTACATTCGGAGGATGTATGACCGCAAGGCTGCGTTTATGAAGGAGAACAACGTGCCTGTATGGAACGGTAAGTCAAATCTTTCTCAAACTTGTACCCGTTCATTCACTAATTGTCTTGTTAGGCGAATTCGGTCCGATCTATGAGCGCGAAGAATACAACCCCGACTGGGAAGTCCACAACGACGAGCGATACAACATGCTTGACAAGCAAATGGCCATCTACACAGACGAGGCAATTGGTAAGTGATTGCAAATTGATAGTCGATGGTCTACAAAAGAGATGTCGATATTAACTTACGCTTAGCGTGGAGCATTTGGTGCTACAAGGACATCAACGTCATGGGCCTCGCCTACGTAAACCCCGACTCAGCCTGGCTCAAACTCCTCAAACCCTTCATCGACAAGAAGCGCGACCTCGCAATCGACTCCTGGGCCTACGACGACGCCCACCTCCAAGAAGGCCTCTTCAAGCCCCTCCACGACTGGTTCGAGACCAACGTCCCAGCACAATACAGCAAGAAGTACCCCTGGCAATGGCGCATGCACATGCACGTCTTCCGCGGCATCCGTGGAATCACCATGGCCGAGTACATGATCCCTGAATTTGCGGATTACTTCAAGGACAAGAGTTTCGAGGAATTGGATGAGTTGGCTGGGAGCTGGAAGATTGAGAACTGTGTGCAAAGGGAGAGGTTGAACAACTTGCTGAAGACTTATGCGCCGATGCAGCCTGGTGATCAGAGGTTGGAGGGCAAGGTGATTAAGAGTGCTGAGGTTGATGATGGCACTGGTGTCAAGGCCAAGGACTCCGTCTCTGGTGTTGGTGTGTTTGAGTTGTCGCCGGAGGAGAAGGCGAAGCGAGCAGAGACGGTGACTGTTACTCCAGTTGCTGCTGTCACGGCATGATGATGTAAAAGAACCATAGCATAGACTGTAATGAATGCAATGTACATAGAATGATACCAATGAGGTTCCCATAACGGTGCAGATCGTGCAACAGTTGTCGTGACCAGCTTTGCGTCTGCCTGCAACGTAAAGTGACTCGGAATTTGTTGACATCAACGTATAGAATTAACACGTGATATGGAATACAATTGCTCAGTCTTCCAAATATGTGTGATGTTGTCACTTACACTCGTTCCTGCCTCGAGCCGATTGGTGGGGCTGTCGCTGCCTCCATCGCCTCTAGTCCAACTTTTGCACCATCCGTTCATCTTCATTCCTCCAATTCCATCACAATGCGCTTCCAAAATGACCGATGATCCATCGGCATCCTCATCCTCTTTCACAGCGGCTCACTATTTTCCATCACGGAGACGAGTCTGGCAAGCTTGCACCAACTGTCGCGCCCGAAAGACTCGATGCGATGCCGCGAAACCCAAGTGCAGCCTGTGCATGACGCAAGGCGTCGACTGCGTCTACCAGGACTCGCAGCAGCCCAAGATTGAGCATAATACCAGGATTCTGCTTGAGAGAATTCAATTGCTCGAAGATCGTATACTTTCGTCTACAGCAGCGTCAGCGAACACAACGGCCAATAATGGTGATTCTTCACAAGCTGCAAATCACAAGAAGCGACAACGAGTACCGTCGCATGGAGAAAGTCACGCAGTGCCTGAGTCCAATGCTGCGAGAGAAGCTCCGGAAGGAGAGTCTCAGATCCCAATCCCGTTATCTCACACGGCCAATGCGAATCACGTCATAGACTGGCCAGTGGTCCGTCAACTGCTTGCGAACTCGGATCTGCGTCTTCCTCAGCATATCAAGGCTGGAGACATCGAGTCTACTGGAGCGACTGATGTCTTCTTCCTCAGCGAGGAGAGCTCGACTTCAGGGCTTCCACCTCAGTCGTGGAGTTTGTTCGACCGAAGACCAGACGATGCCACCATCGAGGGGTATCATGGTCTCGTCTTCACATATTTCGAAAATGTGAACGTCTTCTATCCACTTCTATCCTTTGACACAGTCGTGCAGACTCTGGAAACTCTCATCTCGACTTCAGAGTCTGAAAGCGTACGCTCATCGGTCTCAGCTGCTTCTTACTGTTTGGTACAGCTAGTGTTGTGTCTAGGGGGGTTCGTACAGAGCGGGCTCGGCCAGGTGCGTCTGGACACAAATGGCGAAGCGAACAGCCGCGAAAATCGTCATGATTTCTCGGATGATCAGCTGTGGGAAAAGGCCAAGTTGCTCCTTGGGTCCATCTCCTCTGATGCATCTCTCGAAGCAGCACAATGCTCCATGCTTGCAAGGTACGTAATTCCTGTACCGTCTTCTGCACACGCGATCCTGACTCTTGTTTCTACAGTATTTATATGGGCGCAAAAGGTCTTGTGTCGCAATCCTTCCATTGGGCTCATGCTGCGGCGGTCAAATGTGAAGCAATCGCGAAGAGGTAAGCAAACCCGTGAGACCGCCTGTTGAAATGTTTTGACCCGACCGCCACAGAACATTACTCACTTCAGCTGGACCAGAGTCCTTCTCCGAGGCTTTTCGACGTTTGTACTGGGTAGCCTTTATGTATGAGGGAGACTTTGTGTCTGAGATTTCCATCACGTTACCATCAGGCATCTCCCGGTACGAGGATGTCGTCCCGTATCCCGCAAATTCTGCTTTCTCAAGGCACTCCAACAATCACGACTCACCGTCTACGCCGGGCTCTACACGCGCTTTGGCAACATACGACAAAACGGAAGAACTGGTAGCGTTCCAAATTAGCACCAATGGTGCAATTCGACGATTTCTCAATCGTGTTAACAGTGTCGTTTACGACAGCAAGGACCAATTCAGAA
This sequence comes from Sarocladiaceae sp. CBMAI 1973, assembly GCA_021347865.1. NCBI lineage: Eukaryota > Fungi > Ascomycota > Sordariomycetes > Hypocreales > Sarocladiaceae > Sarocladiaceae sp. CBMAI 1973. Next base: position 29,662 of record WNLN01000118.1, on the reverse strand, counting down.
TGACCCGTTCTAGCTATGCGAACTGGCTGCTTCGGATTACTGAGGATCTATGGTCGTACCATGATGCAATCTACAAGAACTTGCCAGATTTTCTTCTGAAAAGCCAGCCTCAGGGACATCCAGCGACGAGTGCAGAATCTCCCTCTCACGCGAGTCCTTCAGGGATCGAAAACTTCCGAAACAACCCGTGGAATGTGCGTCGACTCGAGGGACGCTTCTATGCGGGCCAGTACATCATCCACCGACCGTTCCTGGAGTACATCTTATTGAACATTGATCACTTCAACACCCATCCTTGCCGCGAGGCGATACTAGAAAGAGGTCGGCTGTGTTTGCAGGGTTGCAGCGGTTTCATCAAGGTCTTCGACATTGAGCCGGCGAACAGTGTTACTTGCTTGTTCGCATCGGGCATGGTGTAAGTCGTTCTCATGCACCGACTCTGGCAGTGTGTACTGACTTTCTCCGTATAGGACTTTCACCATGGTCATGATTCTCCGTGTGGCGACGACATGTTCCGTCTTCAATAACATCCTCCTGCCGGATACGGAAGCAGTCATCGCCACAGGGAAGCGCAACCTACGCCGCTTCAGTGTCAGTATACCGGAGTTCCAATGGCACAGCGAGGTGCTGGAGGCTCTCGACAAGACCTGCTCTGCCGGAACCACGACGCGAATGTAGCATAACGACTGGGTGGGAGGCATGAAAACTTGACCTCGTCATGAAGATGACTCAGGAAGGTTGGCGCAGTCCCGGGAGTTCAGTACACATCTTCGGAGCAGTGCCTTAATGCAATTGCCATGGACACCATCAGATCACCCGCTTCGCGCCTCAAGAGCCAAGATATGGCGCGCCGACTCAAGGCTAAGAGGTGATGTGCTTTCACATCAGAGAGCCAACAAGTGTGGGATACTGTGCTCAGACCATTGCATCTACCTCGATTCGTGCGTTTAGCAGAGCGATGCTATCACGAAGGAGTGGGGGTTTGGCGGGCTAGTCTTGGAGTAGAAGGCGTCGCAAACGCGATCTTCGAATCCCTTGGCGATCAATCAGCCTCTGAGCAAGTTCTAGAATACGATAAGAAGTCTCCTGCATGCTCTGTCCGTCAGGTGCTGGGAGGTGGAGGGTCTTTGATGAGCATTACGATGTTGCACTCGCTTCCCGCTTCTAACGTCTTTTGCCAAGATGCGATGCCGGAGGCAAAGACAAGCAAGGGCAATCCAGAGACATCATGGGATTCTGCGGGGTAGATACGACGTATTTGTATGCACAAATCGCCATCAAAGTGGTACGGTGCTCTGGAAATGATGTTATCTGATCAGAGGACGAGCATATTTGACAGGTCAAAAGATCCCCAATCGACATGGGTGTTTTCCGTAAACGAGATCAAGCTTCTTACCACCTTCGTGCTTGGGTTAGTCTGAGGAATGATTTCCCTTTCTGGCCTTGACTATGGGCCTTATACGAAAATCCCCGCTCGCTTCTGGGGTCAAAGCAGCAAGCAGGGATGATAGAGACGGCACCAAGACACGCGCGCATTCGAGCGTTGTAACCCCTCCGGTGAACCCCTCACAGTACAATATGGGAGCTTTTTGACAGGCTATCCAACCTGACAACCGGACGTACGGTGTTGAGTTGCGTGATTTGCAAATGCGCACTGGCATGTAGGTCGAGGGCAATGCCTAGCAATATATAATTCCCTTGGGTGCCCCCCATGTTGTCAATGGGGAGGGTTCGAGGCATGTGTATTAGCATCGACAAGTCAATTGCACTTCATTGTTTGATTCAAGATGAAGAGTCTCAGCCTCGTTCTCGGACTCTTGTCCACTCTCGTGTCTGGTCAAGAGGCAGCAGATCTCGGCCTAGAGGGTGGTGTCCCATCATCAATTCGGGTCAACGAGACATTCACGTCTCAGAGATTTATCGTTGAGTTTGCAACTGTACGGCTCTTCTCTTCTCGAGCGCACGAAGTTGAACTGATCATTTCCCAATTCTGCAGAACTCCAATGCCCGAGTTGCCGCAAATGGCTTGGCCGACAAGCCTGGCTTGAAAGTTCTGAGAGTCTTTCAGAATGACATATTTACTGGTGCTTCCGTGCAGGTCGAGGAAGACAATCTCGACACGCTGAAGGCGGCCGATGTTCGCATTGCCAATGTATGGCCAGCTCATCGATTCGTACTGCCACCTTTGGTCCCTGAGGCGACTTGGAGTGAGCAGGCTGCGGGTATCAACTACTCTGTGCACTCCATGACTGGTGTTGATAAACTCCACGCTGCCGGTATCAAGGGCAAAGGTGTCAATGTTGCGGTGGTTGATACGGGAATTGACTACACTCATCCTGCGGTATGCATCTTCTTGCCAGTGCGTCGGCGGTAATCTCTTGTCCGAGGTCTAACGCGAAATAGCTCGGTGGCAATTTTGGGTCGGGATTCAAAGTCACTGGAGGCTATGACCTGGTTGGTGACGGAGGTAAGGCTGCGATGCGATACATAATCCTCGCTCAACAGTGACGAAACTGACCTGAGAAAAGACTATCCATATGGGCCTAAGGTGCCTGATGACGACCCCATGGATCAGCTCGGACACGGAACCCATGTTGCTGGCATTGTTGCTGGTGTCGATGATCTGTAGGATCATGAAACTCTACTTGAGACTCATCCATGGCCTTGCTAACATCGAGCCTCTCTAGATTCACTGGTGTGGCGCCAGAAGCCAACCTGCAGGCCTACAAGGTCTTCTCAACTGTGGATGGTACCGAAGAAGATGTTCTTATTGACGCCTTCCTGATGGCGTACGATGACGGAGTATGTAAAACAATGGCCCATGAATGTGAGCGGATGAGATAGAAAGGGATAATGGCTAACGCTGGTGCAGGCTGATATCATCACCTCTTCAATCGGTGGCGTCAACGGCTTCCCAGATGGCGCTTGGTCCACAGTAGCCTCGAGACTGGTAGAGAAAGGCGTTGTCGTGACGATTTCTGCAGGAAACGATGGTCAAGCTGGTGCCTTTGCCGCGAGCAGCGGATCCTCGGGCGAATATGTTCTCGCAATCGCTTCCGTCGATGGAGATATCATGCCGACATCGTCGTTCAACGCCACATTTGACCTCGACGGCGAGTCCAACACCACCAAAGTTCCCTACAGAGCAGTAGTAGATTGGTTTCCGTCCGAAGTCAAAGACTGGGAGATTTACCCTCTCACTCTCGATACGACAGTTGAGGACGATGCTTGCAACCCGCTGCCTGAGGATACTCGCAACTTGACTGGGCTGGTGGTGCTCGTTCGACGAGGAGGATGTGACTTCACGACGAAGCAGCTTAACTTGGAAGCTTTCGGTGCGACCAATATCCTCTTCTATACCAACGAAATGCCTTTGGTGAAGCCAACAACGGCTCAACTCGGAGCGCCAAGTGTGTTGGCCATGATCACGCGTGAGGCAGGCAAAGCGATCATTGAAACCATCAAAGCTGGAGGCGAAGTCACCGCAGACTTCTCTGGACGTCCGATCTATACCATCGTGGGTGTAGAGAATGAGGAGACCGGAGGCATGGCTAGTGCATTCACATCAATTGGCGCGACGAATGATCTAGTGATCAAGCCGGACATTGCTGCACCAGGAGGCAACATCCTCTCCTCGTACCTTGGCAAGGGCTATGCCGTACTCAGTGGCACTTCCATGTCATGTCCGTACGTTGCAGGTATCGCTGCTCTGTACATTGGCGAGCATGGTGGCCGTTCCACTCACGGACCCGACTTCGCCAAGAATCTCGCCATGAGGATCATGGCTTCTGGCGACTCCCTTCCTTGGAATACTCCCGAGGGCATCGAGGAGGGCATTACAGCGTCCGTGGCCCAGGTAGGAACTGGTCTGGTCAACGCGACTAAGATCCTGGATTACTCGACAAGCCTGTCGTTTGCCAAGTTCTCACTCAACGATACTCACCACTTCAGCCGATACCATGAGGTCGACATCACCAATAACGGCAAGACTTCCGTTACCTATAAGTTTTCGTTGGAGGATGCCGGTACCATGTTAACGATGCTTCGAGACTCCACTGTCTGGGGAACTCCCCGCATTGCCTGGTACGAGGAGGTCATGGCCGTCGCGGTCAAGGCTATTCCCAGATTCTCCTCGCCTGGAGGCACTTTTACTGTCAAGGCTGGCGAGACAAAGACTGCAAAGTTCTCCTTCATGTATCCCGATGGTCTCGACGCGTCGCTCCTGCCCCTGTACAGTGGGAAGGTCATCATCTCGGGATCCAACGGCGAGTCTCTATCAGTTCCGTACATGGGCTTGGCAGCCAACCTGCACAGAGACATGGACGTACCGTTCCAGGAGCCGATTGGATTCCCTCGCATCACGTCCACGACCAAGGACATTCCCATCACCACCAAGAGCAACTTCACCTTCAACCTCACGACAGCCGACTTCCCGAACCTCTACACTCGTGAGACATACGCCACGACTGAGATGCGCTGGGACATTTTTGACGAGAACTGGAAGGAGAGAGATTGGAAGTACCCTCCCGTCATTGGAGAGAACGGATACGTCGGATCAGCGACCTCGTGGGCGAGAGCAGGAACAGTCTGGAACTTCGACCCAGAAGTTGATGATCCCAATGACCTAATTGCACTGCCGCTCAAGGATGTGCCTCGAAGCGTCGCTGGAGCGTACGGACAGTATCTTTGGTGGTTTGGCACATTGGCGAACGGCACGAGGATCCCGCCTGGAAAGTACAATATGCGGTTTGCTTCATTGACGCCATTTGGGAATCCTCATGCTTCTGACAACTGGTTCAAGTACAAGACACCCCAGATCACTGTCTTGGACGGTTAAGGCGAAGAACTCGAAGATGAGAGCTACCTTAGTCATTGGCCGGGTATCCAGATCGTGTAGTAATTAGCAACACGATCGCGTTCTGAAGTCGCGTCGCAGTACTTCCAGGAACGTGACTGCCTACCCTGCAGTGATGCTGAAACAGTCTCGCAGCTGCAAACAACGGATAGCTCAATTAAGAGTCGACCGAAAAAATAGTATATGTCTTTCAAGAAACTTGTGCAGGTGAATATTCATTAAATCTCGCAAGCATCCAATTCTTGCGCTTTCCCTGGGCTTCTCGACTGCAAAGAGACCTGCGAGAAGGACCGAAGCTATGGAAGGACTGATCAACGACGCTAGCATATGGTTGTTATCGGCCTTGGAACGGATGACGTCCAAACAGAAAGCAAGAGAATAGCATGATACATCTCAACTGAAGCGAACACATGAGCGAAGCTGAGCCCCGAAAGCTTCAAGCCTAGTAATTATAACACTACATGAGACGACGGTACAGGTTAGGTCACCACCACGGATTTATCTCACGGTCAGAAATGCAAAGCTGGGTCATTGCGCACGTAACAAAATGCATGCATGCAAGATCTGCGAGTGATTTACTTGTTCATCATGCCATTACGACTGTATTTTCCATGGAGGACGCGCCCAGCGGCAGCTCCCCGCAGCTGCAGGTCCACTTGGAGTCAGGAGCCAGAAGCAGGGTCCGTTCCATTGCAACTTCACGATACCCACTGAGGAGGAGACTCGACTAGCAAAAGGCACAGACACAAATTAGCAAAAAAGAAAAATCACATACAACACCGGGTATTCGCTGGTCGTCACCGACCCAACTACTGATCCAGCCCTCAGCAGGTTGACTAGGGGAGAGCGGACGGGATCCCGTATTGTCTACTGGGTATGGTCGTATGTATTGGGATGAGAAGATATCGGGGACCTTGAAGGCTTGGATGTCAGCTTCGTCGGTTGGCAATCGGCTATGCTGCGACAAAGCGTGGCTTCAACAACCTTGAAGATGAGAAAAGCCACGAAACGAATCTTGACATATTCGGATCAAGGGACGTTATCAAGCCATGGCTGGCTGGCTGCTTGTTGAGCGGACTATTAGCACGGAGTAAGAAAATACCGACAACGTCTGATTTATAGTATCACCATCACACGGTGCAAGAGCCCCCTGAACAAGGCGCTACTAGCACGGACCTGGGTTCTGGAACTGCCGCTGGACGATAGCGAGGAGCCACTAAGAGGAGCCACTAATCTTTAGTTGGCCTTGGGGAAAACTTGGGGAATTTTGGGGAAGGGGCGGCTCTGCCTCTTCACCTCCGCCTCCCCACTCTCGAAACCAACACGACGAGCCATTTTCATCTCGGTGAGGATGGATCACGACACGTAACGAATCGCTAGTCGCGACTAGCCTCGGATCACCACTCTGTTCGTGGCGCCTAGCCGTGCGTGCACATGGCCTCATGGTTCAGCTCAGATCTCCCCTCCCCTAGAGGAAGGCTTCTCGAATACATGAGCATGGGAGTTCAAACCGCTAGCGACATTAGCATCGATGGCTAATTGCACGTGATGTGTCATTTCTCCGAGCAAGACTGTTTCGGTCTTCCTTTGACCCGGCATGTCTTGGCTAATACTGGGAAAAAGCCACATGCAGTGAGAACATGGATGGAATCCCTCCCATCACTTCCTCATCCCGGCGCATCGCATTGCATCACCCCCCAGGGCTGTCTATCCACGGACAGGGCCACCTGCAGCTCCACGGCAGCGGCATGCGTCAGCCAGACTAGGCTGGTTTCGAAGCACAACAAGGAGTGGAAAGCCGGGTTGGATTGAGGGTGTGGCACGGACGGACCAATAGCTTCAAGAGTCGGTCCGTCCACAGCGTCCACGATGGAGTTTTCGTTCAAGGCCTTCTCCGTACTCGAGCTTAGTGCGCGGGGCCAGTACCACGTTCGTCTTCGTTTCCCCTCCGAGTGTGCCTCTGACCCTGTGCTCATCCCCTCGAATCACAGGTGGCGAAAACCCAACTTTAATTTTAAAGTTCTCAGTTACCGCGGTGGCTTGCGCCGGCCCGTTGCACGACGTCTCTTAATCCCGACGACAACGACAAGGCTACATACCTACGAACGAGGCTGGACCTGAAGAGACCACATGTCGTGCTCTCGCGACGTTTTCGTGTAAGCCAACCCGACTTTCCACCATGCGACGGTGCTTGGAAGCGTCATTACAACCGTCCACACGCTGCCAAGACGCTGATATCGCGTAGAAGCTTAGATGGAAGAGATCTTAGCGAATTGTGGCGGGCTGGGCAAAGTCAAGTGGTCCACATCAAAACAACCGTTCAGCGCTGATCCACCAACACACGGCCTCCACAGATTAGGCATCCCTCCCTCGTGCCTCCATCCTCCTCCATTCGCGTCCTTCGTTTCCTGGTCTTCGGTGGAGCATATATATGCGCTTGTCTCTTGGCAGTCCGCGCGGCAGGCACTTGTTGCAGCCAGCCGTTCTCCCTTCTCCAGGTTCAGCACTCTCCTCCGTCCAGAGCCAGACGCCCAGCGAGTCAAGATCCAATATTGCCCAGGGGATCGAGGTGAGCGTCCGGCCGTCCGGCTTGTCATGCTTACAATGCCGTCAACATTTACCGACGACCTTTCATTGGCCCTCCAGGACTGTCTCTGGGGATGAATCTGGGGTTCCTCTTCCCTTCGCCCGGAGCCCCACGAAGTTCTGAGATTGAGTGAGATTGAGTGAGGAGTGAGGAGTGAGGAGTTTGGGGTTTATGTATAAGATGGACCATGCGCTGGGCCCCCAGTGACACCTTGTCCAAGACACTCAGGAACTGCGACCCTTCTTCTTTCTTTCTCTTCTCCTCTTTACCCCAAGCTGCCCCTCACTCCGCTCCCCAGCTTTTCTAGGACTTGTCTTCGATTTTCAAAAAGATTCAAGGAAAAGGTTCTTGCTCTTGAGTGAGCGAAGCAGCCATGGCTACCAAGGACGCTGCTATGGCACCTGCCAGCGACAACGAGAAGGTGATCGCACCTTCCAGTGACAACGAGAAGGCGCACATCTCCTCCGGCGATTCGACCTCTGCCACTGTCGAGAATGGCACTCCCATCCCGGTCGTCAGCGAGGAAATCGAGAAGCGCCTCATGAAGAAGCTTGACAGGCGTATCATTCCTGTCTGCTGTTGGATTTACCTCATGAACTTCATGGATCGAGGTTAGTGACCTGAACCCACCTTTCAAGGACAACATGATGTCCGTGACCGACATGTACTGACTTCCACGAATAGTTGGTATCGGTAATGCACGTCTCTTCAAGATCGAGGAGGACCTGGGCATGGACCCCAACAGCAACCAGTTCCAGCTTGCCGTCTCTATCCTCTTCGTCACCTACTGTCTGTTCGAGACTCCCTCCAACCTCATCATCAAGAAGCTGAAGCCCGCTCGCTACCTTGCTGGTCTCGTTTTCGTCTGGGGTATCATTGCTGTGTGCACCGGTCTCGTCCAGAGCTACGCTGCCCTTATTGCCTGCCGTCTGCTGCTGGGTCTTTTCGAGGCTGGTCTGTTCCCCGGAATTATGCTCTACCTCACGACCTTCTACACCAAGCGACACATCTCCCTCCGCAACGCATACTTCTACTCCATTTCCGCCCTTTCTGGTGCTGTCGGTGGACTTGTCGCCTACGGCATTGCTCAAATGGATGGTGCTGGAGGCTGGAACGCTTGGCGGTGGATCATTACGATCAATGGCATCCCCACCATCCTTACGGCGCCACTTGTGCTGTGGCTTCTGCCTAACGACCCCGAGACGGCTAGCTTCCTTACTGAGGAGGATCGTCGCAATCTGGTTCTGCTCCGCCAAGCCGAAATTGGCCAGACTGTGTCTGGTCAGCAGATGCACAAGGAGGACGTCATTGCTGGAGTCAAGGACTGGAAGATTTGGGCCCTGTCCTTCGCACAATTCTGCAGTCACTCTGTTCTTTACAGCTTTAGTGTATTCCTGCCGACCATTATCCGCGAGATGGGTCAGACTGGCTGGTCCGATGCCGTTGTCAACGCTCTGACCATCCCTGTCTACCTTGTCGGTTTCGGCACATACCTTTTGGTCGCCAATTACAGTGACAAGATCCAGAAGCGTGGTATCTTCTGTATCTCTGGTGCTGCGGTCATGATCATTGGTTATGCTCTTCTGCTCGCACACGCCAACGTTGCGAGTCGTTTCGTTGGCTGTTTCTTCATTTCTGCTGGTCTTTGGGTTTGCTCTGGTTCTGGTATGGCTTGGGTCACCGTCAACCAGCCTCGCTACGGAAAGCGTGCCTTTGCCAGTGGTATTTTCATCACCATCGGTAATGCTGCTGGTGTTGCTGCTCCTTTCCTCTACGAGGGCAAGTTCAGGCCGCGCTACATCCCCGGTTACAGTGCCACCATCGGTATGCTTCTCTTCGCCATGTGTGTTCACAGCGCTCTCTGGTTCCACATGAAGAAGAAGAACGACCGCAAGCTCGCTGGTCTTGAGGACTGGAGAATGGAGGGCAAGACCGAGGAGGAGATCAATGAGATGGGTGAGCACAACCCTAGGTACCTCTACACCCTGTAAGCGACGGCTTAAGCGCCGTATGCCTGTGGCGCTCGCTTCACTTAATTTGAGAATCTCAGAATAGCTTGCAGAATACAGTCTGTCATATACTGAACATGATGCCTGAAACGTGATGCTTTGCTGTGATCTGGCGCGCTGACTGACCATCGTCAAATGATCGCGACCTCCCGCGTTCTTCCCCTCAACTGCCGCTCCACGTCCGCCCCCACCGTTCTAATTGTTCTAGCTCGCGTTCACCGAGTAATGGCACAAAATGGCGTCGGCGGCTTGAAAGAGGGGCGGAAAGCTTGAAAGCTCGGTTCGCGTAGAATCCATTACCAAATCAGCCAAGACTTTCAGCGCGCAACGACAGCCACCAAGCTTGGCGGGCGGCATGACGGACTTTTCGCCGCTCGTGGAGTGAGATAAGCACAATGAGGGGAAGCGATCGTGAGGAGACGCAGTAGAGGAATGGAGATATGTTGTGATCCATTTGTCTACACGAGATGCCGGTTTGGGAGTTCGACTTCTGTCGTGGTATCGCGACACTGCTTGTGGCTGAGCGTCTCTTGGCTGATATAGAGCCCCTTGGCGTCTCCAGAGTGTCCCCAGACGCCTTGGAACCGGGGTACCAGACTTGAGGACAGCGAACGTGTCGAGGCTGCGATTGTTGTGGCACACGCTTGACAGCCCAACGGTTTGTCGCAAAGACGACCGCTTGACAGCTCGAGCAGCAAGACAAGATGACGATCTCGAATGGTCCCTGAACATTGGCAATGTCTCGGCGAACCTCTGATCGATTTCAATATATGCAGCCAAGCGGAGATCGGCAGGAGTATGAGGCTCTGTAAAACGTGTCAATCGTACGATTTTGAGGCTTCCAGAATGGTCTTTGCCGGGAGTGGCTCAAGTGCCGATGAGGCTTGAGCCGTGGGCTGAGTATGGGTAGCGGTGAGGCGAACGGCTCTGATGATGCCAGAGGATCACATCAGAGAATAGTTGGAGAGTCTGAAGATGCCTATGCTGCTAAGTTGTCTCAATTGCTGGGTGTGGCGAGTGTTCTCGAGATGAGGCTCAGAGGTGAGGTTCAAGGGCAAGGGCTGCGACCAAGTGTTTGTGCTGCGAACCGCTTCTAATGACCAGAAAGTCCAAAGAAGCAACTCAAGGGAAGGTTCAAGATAATCTTGCTGTCAAGGTGTTTGACTAGTTGGATTTGCGACGACGGTTCTTTAAGATGAGGCTCAGGAGCGAGGTCGCGAAGGATAATATGCCATGAACGTCTCCGAACTTGCTAAACAATCGAATTGAACGATCAACAGAGCCTGTTGAGATGCAATGGCGCTGAGCTGTCTAATAGATGGGTCTGCAACAAGTGCTCTTGTGACTCGGCAGTTCCTCCCCGTGCTTCGTGGCAGGGAAAAGGTTGTCAGATCCTGGAATAGATGTCATCGATGCGAAACACTTCGGTGATTACTTTTGGAAGTGGAAATGGAATTGCCTTCAAGTGCCTGTCTAGGGCTATGGAATCGTACAATTGATGTTGGAAGAGGTCTTCCGGGTATCGGCTAAGCATCTTTACAGATATAAGACAATGGTGCGCAAACGCAAGCGAGCTGAACGAGTGAATGGTATGGCACGACACTAATGCCTTGATACCTCCCACTCATCCTTCACAGCGATGACAGCTGGGCGACTAGGTGCGCCCCCAAGCCTTGTCTGCGACCCGGTCTCACCGTCCCACTCTCCACCGCTGTTGCTCCCTGACATGCTTCGGCCCTCGTGATCAGGTCCCTTGATGTCGACCTCGTTCGAAACGGTCCTGAGCTCGAATGTCGTCTCCATCAGGCTGTCGTCCAAGCCTCGGCGACCTCTTGAACTCTTGCCACCCGTACCCCTGAATCCAGATGAGCCTGCAGAAGGGCCTTTGTACCCGTCGCTGCCAACCGCCTTCTCGCTCTCTTCGAGGCTGTAGCCTCCGACGCGCTTGCGGTAGCGGCTCCAAAGCGGACGGAGCATAGGGATGCTGACGACGATGATGGCTAGTTGTTGTTCGAGGACTGTCAAGAACTGATTGATGGGTAGAGTGCCGGTGATATCACCCGTCAAAGCGGTAGTGGTGACGTAAATTGCGCGAACGATGCCAATGGCAGTCATTCCGAAACCAATGGAGAACGCCACGGTCAGACCAATCTTATCGGAGGTTCGCATGTTGAGGTTCCAAATCGTGTCTGGGAAATTTTGTTAGGCTCGGTAGAACCTGTGCGACAGAACAGTCATTTGTTGACCAAGGACTGGACTTACACATAGGCAGGACAAGAACGACGGCGTCAAGGACAACGTTGATGCTCAACCCGGACTGGAAGAACTTGGCCTGGTCACCGCATACCGTCTGCGGTTTTAGACGAAGGTCATACTGTCCTGCTACTGGCTTGCAGATGAAAACGGCAGCAAGGAAGTGAGCAACAGCCCAGGCAACAACAAGGCCCATTGTTATGAAGGTTGCGATTCTCATGCCTCTGTTGACGAAAATTCGGAGGTAGAAAAAGCAAACGCTCAGCTTGGTGCACATAATTGCGAACAGGAAGAGTGGTTGGATGATGAAGACGAGCTGGAAGAAGGATTGCCATTAGCCGAACCGTTCCAAGCGGCCTGAACGATGTGCTTTCAATTCCAACTTACAAGCAGCATGGTAGAGAGGTTCACCATTGTTTCTTCAAGAAGGTATCCCGAACCGACAATATTCACTGTATCTTGTTAACTCCCTGTTTGCCCCAGATATGTGGAATCATTTGAAATCAAAGCAATGTCTGGATGGTATGGTATGCAAACTTACTGCAGATGGAGGTAGCCAATGTGAATATACAAATGATCTATCAAGGTCCTGTTAGTCCCGACTTTTAGGCTGGAGTCCTGAATATCTCTGCCGACCTACCGTTGCGGCCAGGACAAACCAGTCATCCCATCCCAAAGTGCTGGTCGTGACTCTTGAGTAGAAACGAAGACCTGTGACTGCGAGCACGATAGGCTCAAGAATAATGTTTGCGATCATGAAAGCCAATGGCTGCCCCTTGATTTCAAAGGGCACCCAGTTGTAAGGTGACGCATTGGGATCCATGATGGGCGAAATATCTCAACTCAGTCGAACAGAGTGTGTATCGAAGGAGAAGAACTTGAGGTTGAGAAAGCCACTTGATACTTTTACTTCAACGACTCGACACAACATGAACATCCCGCATCGGAAACCACAGATGGCTTTCGGGAACGACTCGCGCTGCATATTAGGGGTTTTATTATGCAGAGGATCTAAGTCAGTTTACGCGTGTTACTAGAATCTTGAAAATCTAGCAGGGCTTAAGTTCTCACGGGGACGAGTGGGCAAGATCCGCTTTGGCTCCTCAATCCGTTGTACTCCAGGCTGCTCCCCTGCTGTTTTGCCGCACAGAGGACAGCATGAGGTGTAACTTACGCTGGCGGTGTCCGCATTGTTGCCGATGGCATTGCTTCTTTCGTCCTAATTAGGGAGTTTCTGCGGCCTGTGCGGCATTGCGGGTTCGGGAGTGCACATCCACAAGATCCTTCTTGAGCCTCTTGATCGAGTTAGTCGCCGAAAAGAGGAGTCCTCGACCAGGCATTTGGGTAACGGCTGCTGATAGCATGTCGACGATGCTCAGAATGCAGTAAAGATCGTATGTCCACGCAAGGGACATGCTTGTGGCCGCATGAGCCTACTACAGTCCGTCGTTAGAGATAGTCCAAGAGTGGACACAGTCAACATTGCGAACCCACCCAACGACAACTTGGCCCAAAATAACTACTTGACTGGATGGAGACTCACTGTGTTCTCTAGCCCATCTCGCTCTAGCTGAAAGTCAACGTCTCCTGACTGCGCTCTCAGCCCAGTCTGTCACCACTCAACGGCGGGCGGCCCAAGCCGTTGCTAGTCCCCGGTTCATTTTCCTGGCATTGCGAGTCAGTCTAAGCGCAATTACTTGGCCTTCTGCGCCGTCTCTTGACAGGAAACAGGGCTGTCGGGAAGTTCACCCACAGCCGTCGGTTAGCGATGCAGACAGATAGTCGTAGTTCGGCAGAGAACCGTATCCAGTAAATCTCGGAGTGGCAAGGAACAAGGGTTGGAGGCTTTTCGTCCCAAGTCGCCTTCAGCTTGCTGGGGCCTGAATCCTCCACTTGCCAGGCCATCGTACGGCACTTCTCTCCTTGTGGCAAAGTTTGCATGGCAAAAGTCGCGGGAGACTGAAGGAGGTTGCAAGTTGGAAGGGGAACAGTAATCGCGAAGAAAGCTGCCAAACTCGACTATCGGAGCCCAGACAAATACATCGTCTTGGCCGAGCGGAAGGCAATTAACAGGATCAAACAAGACTAACGGGTAACGCATCGCTCGGTTACAAATGATACGGCAATTCGGCGGAGATACCCTTTGTCTGTGCACGCCTGCATGCTGGGCATTCCTGGTGGTGTGCGTGCGTCCAGGGTCTCCGATACTGCTCGCTCCAAATTGCATGTCTCTAATTAGTGCTTTACTAATTGGGATCCTTCGTAAACTAAGCGGAGATCGTCTTGAATGCATCCTGTTCTTCGTCCTTTAAGCATTTGGGTTTCGAAGACGATCCTCGTAGAGACCAAACGTCGGTGCGATTACCTAACGACAAATCATCATGGCTCCCTTCAAAGTTGCCATCATTGGCGGTGGTATGACTGGCCTCACAGCTGCTTTGCACCTGGACCGCCTTGGAATCGACTTTGTGCTTTTGGAGGCCTACGACGACCTCACGCCCGAAGTCGGAGCCAGTCTTGCTCTGTACCCCAACTTCCAACGAGTTGTCGACCAACTTGGTGTGCTCGACGAGGTACATCGCGAGTCGAGCGAAATTGCTCACATCTCCTGCCATGACATTGATGGCAATTTGAAGTACCAGCACGATGTCCTCGACCAGCTTCATGAGGCCACTGGGGGATATGGAATCAGGACCTGGACCCGCGCACAGCTCCTGAACGTGCTGTACGGCAACACGAGCGAAAGTGGAAAGAGCAAGATGCTCACCGGACAGCGGGTCAGTCGCATCGAACAGCTGCCGAATGACGAAGGCGTGAGAGTCCATGTCGAAGGCGGTAAAACCCATGATGTCGACCTTGTCATCGGCGCCGATGGAACACACAGTATCGTTCGGTCTGAGATGTGGCGCATGGCTGAAGAAGACAAATCGCAAGTCTTCAAGAACGACAAGGGCGAAGGTATGCGAGGCCCTTTAACATCGCACGCATAGCAACTAACACATTTGCGACAGACTCCAACACACAATTCGCCTGCGTTTTCGGTCTTTCCACAAATACCGGAGATCTCCAGAAGGACGTGGCATACCAAGTGTCCGGCAAGGACATGACCATCGGTGTCTTCGGAGGTGCCAAAGGCGAAGCTCTTTGGTTCGTCTTCTTCCAAGCCGACGCCGAGCGCAGCAAACATCGTGGCCTCGATGCCCCTCGGTTCACCCCAGAAGAAGGTCTCGAAATCTGCCAAAAGTACTCTGGTGCGAAGCTCACGGATAAGACCAATTTCGGCGATGTGTTCGCGAACCGACACCGTATCACGACTCAAGCTTGTCCTAACCACTGCTTGAAGAGGTGGCACTACGGTCGCTTGATCTGTCTCGGAGACTCAGTAGCCAAGACGAATCCAATCCTTGCCCAAGGCGGTGCCCAAGGCGCTGAGGGTGTCGTCATGCTCATCGACCAGATCCATGAGGCGCTACAACAAGGCGATGGCAAGACCAGTCTTTCATCCACTGAGGTTGACACAATTCTCGCCAGGGTGAACAAGGCGCGCTACGCACGTGTCAGCGCAGCAGTCCACAAGAGCCAGCAGATCATCCAGATCTCGGCATGGTCCAACTGGCTCTTCCGCTTCGTTGGCAAGTACGTGACACCACTCTTGCCGACCTGGATCTTTGTGGGACAGGCGCTTGGGCAGTGGAAGGGATCATATGTGTCAACCAGCCTACCAGCTGCGACTGGCCCGTCCAAGACTGAAGCCGGCGCAACTGCTGGAGCGAAGGCTGTGGACGGAGCTTCTGACTCAGAGTAAGGGAGAGGTACCGAAGTATAGACTTGACTTCATGTAATATAATTATATTAATAGATCGTGACGAAGCGTATAGTCGAAATTTGTGATAACGAGGAGCACTCCTTTATCTGCCTCTAGATTCGTAAGTACTCGGTGATCAATGCGCTCGAGCTCAAGCTCAAGCTCAAGACCAGTTGAAAGCTTATACCGCCTATGTGCACGAGCCAGGGCGAGCCCTGCTCATGATTTGAGGGCTTGTGACTTGAATTCAGCAAAGTCCACCACTCGGGTTTCTTTGCGAGCGGCCTCGGCTGCGAAGACCAGTAGATGCGAATCCAGGACTTCCTCAGGAGTCACTCCCATGACCATCTGATCTTGAGCAGCTACCGACTCGACGAATGTCCGCGCGAGACCGGTATCGCCACCACCATGATAACCGCCATCAAGCTTCGGCGCATGATGCTTCTTTTCCCTGGTCAGGAAGTCGAACACGTCCTTCTATAGTCAGCATATGGGATTCAACCACGAACACATATGACTTACAAAGGTAGTCATATCGCCGATCAGCTCGCCTTTGGTACCTTGGATCTGTGTGCCGCGTTGGCATACTTGTTCTGTGACTGTTCACGGTAAGCTTGGCAGTCACGAGAGACCGGGAGCCATCGACTTACAAGCTGACATCGTCACCGAGGCGGTGACGCCACCCTCGAACTCCAAGTTGACCACTTGGTGATCAACCACATCGTTGTCGCACTCATACACACACCGACCGTACTGTGTCTTCTCGAGGGCGTCCATGACATTCTCCACATCCAATGAATCGGCATCGACGAAGTGACGAGCCCACTGATAGTAAGTCAGCACAAACTCAATTCAGCGACCGTATCCGCATACGCACTTTCTCGGTGTTCTTTTGGAACAGGGTGTCGATATAGACCTTCTTCGCACTCCACATACACTTCGACTCGTAATTGCAGTCGAGACATGATGTAGCTGCCCCCGCCTCGACTGGCTTACGCGACTTCTTGAAGTGACCGAGCGATCCGAATGAGTGTACTTTCGATGGTTTCAAGCCCCCGAGATAATACCGGACGATATCAATGTCACTGGCTATGAGTCAGTATGATGGCGTGGTCCCGTGAAGTAGTCACAAAGTCTTACTGGCAGCTCTTTGTCATCAACGCGAACGAGCAGTCACCCTCTCGGCGCCAATTGCCTCGAACATACGAGTGGGTGAAGTGCTGATTGCCGACGGGCTCGATGTGCTGGATGTTGATGATCTCGCCCAATGCCCCAGAATCAATGACATCCTTGATGGCTCGATTATATGGAGAGTATCGAAGAACTGATGATAGTTCAGCACGAATTCAGGATTCCTATTCTCGAAATCGCGGCACATACCATGGCCTATGCCGAACACCCTGGGCACGTCAGGGATCTGGGTGACATTGCGAATCATGCTCACGCAGTCCTCAACCGTCGTTGCCATTGGCTTCTCACATAAGATATGATAGCCCTGCGCGGCGAAGTCTCTTACTCCTTCTGCATGGAGGTGGTCCTTGCGTTAACATGTCAGCACCCAATCTGTCGAGATCTTGCTGAATACATCATGTTCTCACTAGGGTGGCAATGATGACCGCATCGGCAATTTTGCCCTTGGCTACGAGCTGCTTCCAGTCCGTGAATTGTAGGTCATCTGGAATCCTACATCAATTGCATCAGCCATCAGACACAAGTTATGCTGCCTTTGTGATGAGGAACTAACTCGTGATCTTTGGCGAACTTGGCTCGACGGAACCTGGCTGGCTCGGCGACAGCTACAACCTTTGCCAGATCAGGCCTCTCAAGCGCATAGCGGGCATAAGTCTGACGGTGTCAGTGTGACCACCGATAATTCTACGATGGAGAGACATACCGAGCCACGGCTGCCAGCGCCGACGACTGCAATCGTTACTGGGTTCGCCATGTCGTCGTTTCTCTGTGTATGGATGGTCCCAACACTCTGGACGAGGCTTGATGATGCTTAGCCCCAAGGTCGTAATCACAATTATCGACTTAGCGACACGCTCAAGCAGGCTTGCCCCAGGATCCGGCGCAGGGTCCAGACAATCCAGTCAAAGTGGGCATTTGTTATCTTGCGACGGGCGGGGGAGGAGAAAAGGGCACCTTATCCACTGAACTTGACCCAGTGTAGAAAAGAACAGCGCCCTCATGCAACGTCCCATCGGTCGCCAGCACCTGTGAACACCTGCGAAAACCTCACTAGCCCAGGGGGCCCGTGGGGAATTTTGGACCCTAAATCTTGATAACGATGCGAATGATACGGTGCCAGAAGGTTTCGCGCCTTGTGGCTCGTTGGAATTGGAGGTCTTAGCTGCCTCCTTGGCCCTGGCGTTCGGGCTTCCTCCGATGTTGGTCTGGTACCATTTTCGCCCAGTAGTGCCAGACGTGACTTTTGGGTTGTTGCTCCGAGCGAAGGAAGGTAGCCCGAGATTAACCTCCTGGATCACGAGACCGTCGCGACAACTTCTCGACTTCCTTCTTTTTGAAGACTCGAAGCTGCACTCCCTTCCCAAGGCGACACTGACGCTGCTGTGATTCGAAATACCATATTCGAGCATCATTACCAGTTGGTCAATATTAATCATGGTCAACCTCGCCACCCTCCAGTATGGACGCTTTCGATGCAAGTCTCCTCCTGAATCATTGCATTTGCTCTTCTAACATTTTGACTGTAGACAATTCGCCATGGACGCAAGTCATCATCGTCGGTATCATCGCCTTCTGCTCCGTTGGCATGTTTAGCGCTCTGAGCAACCTGGGAGCTGGTGGTACTCAAGATGTTCACCTTAGCAACATCGCGAACAGCGTCCTCTACGCGTGTTTCTTCTTTGGAGGTTTCTTCGCTGGAAGCATCAACGTGAGCTCAATCTCTCCGTCAACAGTCGAGCAATGTACTAAATACGTGTCAGAATACTCTTGGCCCTAGAATGACCATGTCAATCGGAACGACTGGCTACGCCCTCTACATTGGCGCCGTCTGGAACTTCCAGGTCAGCGGTAACCGCTGGTTCTTCATCCTCGCAGGTGGCATCCTTGGTCTCACAGCCTCCCTCTTCTGGGCAGCTCAAGGTGCCGTGATGATGTCCTACCCAGCTGAGAAGGACAAGGGTCGCTCGTTCTCCGTCTTCTGGGGCCTGTTCCAGATGGGCACTCTGATCGGCGCTTCCATCACCCTCGGCATCCAGGCTAACAGCACCCTTCCTAGCGTGTCGACCGCTGTCTACGTCGTCTTCCTGATCATCATGCTCTGCGCTATTGCACTGAGTTGGCTTGTGCTTCCACCGCACCTCGTCGTCCGTGGAGACCGCACTCTCGTCGAGGTAGAGGCGTCTCTTAGCCCGAGGGAGGAGTTCAAGCACTTCATCGACCTTTTCAAGGACTGGCGCATGCTTGCCCTGTTCCCGATGTTCTTCTCCTCCAACTACTTCTATGCATACCAGAACGCCTTGACCGCGGTTCTGTTCAACGGGCGCACTCGAGCTCTGGTTGCCTTGTTGACGGGTCTCGGTTCCATCCTTGGTTCTATCATCATTGGACTCTTGACCGACACGCTACCCCTAGGCCGTCGCATGCGCGCTGTCGCTAGTTGCGGTGTTGTTTTCGCCCTCATGTGCGCCGTCTGGGGTGGTGGCCTCGGCTTCCAGGTCAAGTTCTCTCGTGCCAGCACCGTGATCCTCGGAGAGCCTATCCCGTGGGATTGGACCGTCGGTACTGCCACTGGGCCAATCGTTCTCATGCTGTCCTGTAAGTGAAAAATTGCTGAGTTGTAGGCTGAGCCTGTGCTGATGATGCTCCAGACTACGTCGTGGATGCTGCATGGCAGGGATTGGCATACTACACCATGTCGTCCATCACCAACAACCCCTTCCGCCTGGCTCGCATGGCCGGTTATTACAAGGCCATCCAGTCTGCCGGTGCGGCCGTGTCATTCGGTATGGAGGCAGCCAAGGTAAGCACGATAACATACGGTGTAATAAAGACACAGCTGACATGATCCCAAAGACACCATACCTTGGAGAGCACCTTATCTCCTGGTTGCTTGTCTTGATTTCCATGCCCTTCTGCGGTCTGGTTCTGTATAAGATCCGCGAGACCAACTACGACGCTGAGGAGGCGGTCACTGTTGATGGCACGGATATTAACGGAAAGGTGGCTCACGAGATGACTGTCGACGTTGCTGAAGATCGTGAGACAAAGTAGGAGAAGTGTCTCTGAACATTAAGACTCGATAACGGTAGGAGGGGGTCTCCGGTGGTCACGGCCATTAGACATAGACTTTGAGCAACAGCGATCAGGTATGGTGACATACAGGGTTGATGATGCTTCACATAGAATTAGAGAGTCGTCAAACAGCGATCCATTCGATTACTGAACAGTTCTACGTCGATGCTGCTCAAAAGGCATAGCCATCCATACCAACGTGCCCAGAGTATCCGACCCTTCACACCACTTGATCACATCAGCGAACGCGTCTGTGGCATGCACATTAGGCGCGCTCTTCGAGAAGCAGCCTGCTTCGTCCGACTCAATGAGATCAGACACACGCAACAGTCTGTCTGACTTCCTCCCTGAGGAGTACTGATCGTAGGCCGTCCTCCATCGTCTGTTGGTGCGTGCGTTCCATAAGTTGCGGCTGGCAGGTAACGGGACGTCGCTGAAGTCGTGACGGAAGGTGGTGGTAGCGGACATGATGCCTTCGAGGAGAAGATCGATGACACTGAGCAAGCTGATGACCCTTTTTTTAACTGTCAGCGCACGGAGATCAAGCACAGTTTGGCCTCTGAGCGAGCCAAGACTGGGAGAAACAACTTCTGACGACATAAAACAACTTCTGACGACATACCTTCTCAGGGACTCTCGCCACACCCATTCCTTCCGATCCGGCCTACCGACAGGGAGGTCTTTGTCCCACTGTCCTCGCGCTGTGATTTGCATGATCAAATTCTGCAACAAAAAGGTTAAAGATACGGTCTAGGCGAGATTTGGGCCCTCCAGTGCCTACCATGGTGGTTTCGAGAAACTGAGAGGCACCATTCCGAGCTGCCGTCTCTGGCGCTTCGGCCTGGAGAAGCAGAAGGACAGCCATGGACTGCAAGGCGTGCAACTGATCATATTTACTGATAGTGTTTATAGAAGTCTAGTGATGTTGTCAGCACAACTTGCGGTTGGATATGGGGCTCTTTGAGACTAACCTCGTGCTTTATCCTGTCCACTTCGCCTCGGATGGTGTCCCACACAAACTCCTCGTCAGCAGTCGTTTTGTTGTAGAACATGCGTACCAGGCTCGCACACGTAGCCAGCCTTTTGGGCAAGCATACATGGGAATCACTCTCCAGACAGTCATGAGCCAGCTCCTCGTCGAGATAACACGGTGGATGGATGAATGGCGGCAGCTGGTCGCCCTCGAGGAGGTACTTGGGATAACTCATGACCTGGCCTAGAACCATGGATGTCAGAGGACAGCGACTGTGAGGGCCTCGTCGCATGAGGGTGCGTTGAAAGGATTGTTGTTGGAGGCCTGCTGTGGAGATGGTCAGGGGCTGCCGTGGGAGAGCTTGCGGTCGAGTATCACTGGTTGCTGTCCATGGATCGTGATCAAGCAGATCGGAGAGTGATGCCTCGTCGACGAGAGGGAACACCTTTGCAGTATCTGCGTGTGTCCAGTCAAGTTGTAGTCCTTGAGTGGTATCCAGTTGTACCAGGAAGTCATCCATGTCAGGAAGCTGGTCGACTGTGTCCAATGAGCTTCCATCGAAGATGAAATCTACATGGGAGTATCCAGACGACGGAGTCTGTCGAAGAGATGAGAGCGATGTAGCGACACGGGGTTGATACTCGTACGGAGCTACACGATCGGTCAAGCGGCTCTCGTAGAGACAATCCAGGCCACGTTCTGTGCATCTCGAGCACTGTGGATAGGCCTTGTTACAGCGAGCCTTGGACGCTCTGCAGTGCGAGCATGACTTTTTCCGTGACCAGCTCATTCTCCCGGATCTCACACTACGGTGAGTGTCTGCTCATGTTTGAGAATGCCGAAGATGCGAAAGAATGCGAACTCCTCGGAGTCGAGGCTGTGCGTATCTCGCATTTGAAATCAACCTTCTGGACGCGCTGCCCGAAACGGCAATACGCCATCGGAGAATGTGGGGCAACTCCGAGGAGTTTGGGTGGAGGCGACGATACGCTTAACAATATGTGAATGAGACTGGAAAATTGTTTGGTAGTGTTTGAAGTCAGAAAACTGGCAGATTGTACTATCATAGTCCTCAATAGCTGATGTCGTGAGCTGCGATGTGGCGCGGAGAGTATTGGTGCTGTCACTTGGACCCCGCGGACTTGGATACGTTCATCGCTACAATGGCTTTTCTGATAGGCGTCATCACCTATAAAAAGAGAAAGGCACGCATTTCTCTCTTTCATGGAACAGAATCAATCACTGAGTCTTCTCACATAGTTTCCGCATTTTATCTGTGCTACAACACACCATCGCAATGGCACCAACCCGCGTCGGCATCATCGGCCTCAAGGCCGTCGTTCAGGACCACTACAGTCCCGGCACTTGGGGTCTCCAACATCTCAAAGCGCTTTCTGCATCTCCTCACTACGAAATAGTCGCCGTATGCAACACCAGTGTTGAGTCTGCCGAAAAGTCCATTCAAGTTCACAACCTCAATGCCAAGGCGTATGGTGATGTTGAGGACCTTGTTGCCAACCCGGACATCGACATGGTCCTCGTCTGCGTTGATGTCGGCCAACGCTCAAAACTGCTCAAACCTGTCCTTTTCAGCAAGAAACATGCTTACATCGAGTTTCCTGCCGGGAACAGAGCTGCTGAAGTGACAGAGTTGGCCGACTTGGCTGAACAGCAGGGCGTCAAGGTCGTGGTTGGCGCTCAAGGCCGTGCTGATCCAGCCTTTGCAAAAATGAGAAAGCTTATCGCTGAGGGAGAGATTGGCGACATAGTTTCGACGACTATGACGGGATTCATTCCGATTATTACGGCGGATGGTTGGCCACATGCGCAGACGGCGTTTCTGGATCTCGACAGTGGTATAAGCCGCGCTAGGGGTGTCTTGGGTCACAGTAAGTTCACAAGCCGTGAGGGAAATCATGAAGAGACCAAGATCATTCACTAAACCCTTTAATCTAGTCCTCGACAATTATACCTCGGTAGTTGGTGACTTTGAGCAGGTCCAGGCGGCCCTCAAGGTGCAGGACAAGGTCGCGAAGACCCTCGATGCGAACAACAATATCGTCGACCCAGCCTATCCGACGACATCTCCGGACACCATGTTTATCCAAGGTATCCTCAAGAACGGTGCAATCGCATCATTGAGCCTGCGTAGCGCCCGCTCTGCCGTCGATGACACCGGCTTTCGCTGGATCATCAGTGGTACAAAGGGCGAGCTCGAATTGACCAGCCCACCTGGAATCATGTCTTTCCCGCCAGGCTTCAAGGTTCGCATTCGAAGATTGGGCGCCGATGCTGAGGATGTTGAATTTGGTGGCGAGGAGCCCGAGCACATCTCCAGTCTGCCAGCGCCTGCTGCAAATGTAGGAGGGGTGTGGGAAGCCTTCCATCAAGGCCATGGCGAAAGGGCCTTGTCGATCAGAGAGGCCGTCAAAGTGCACGAGCTACTGGAGAAGATCATTGATCATGGGATCTACGCGCCTTAGCCTGCTGGCTGAAGCATATACACCAACGAAACCGATTGGCACATGTCACGGGCAAAGCGTTGCGAAGTGCTGCCTATTTTAGGAATTACATAGTCTAATAAATCAGTGCACTTGTTTCAACTATTTACGCGTCTGATCGTCAAGTGAATAATCCTCTTGTGGCGCCTTGCCGACGAGTGCCTGACCTGGTCAGCCATCAAGTCATAGGCCACACTCAATCGCCTCATCATAAAACGCGCAGCCTGTGTCCTGAGGCCTGGTCTAGACAATCGCCCTTAGACGCGCAACACATAAGTCCTAAAGCCTGCTAAAAGCAGGGTCTTCTGTACTAAAAAGGCTTCATCTCTAGTCTTGGGCTGGCAGCCATCACGCACTGGAGCCCATGCTTGGAAGGCAGGCCGACGATCTGACAGAAAGGTCGAGTAGACCATCGCCGTGTCGTACCGGCCGGCTCTCGGACGTGTCTGTGCGCATTGAACAGACTTGCTGGCTGCCCCATGGGGCGTTGTACCAGTGCCTTGGTTTGGCGTGTTAGTGCAGCTCATGACTCGAGGCCCGGCAAGGCATTTGACAACGCAACCGCAAAGAGTGATGTTTGTGATGAATAGAAGCGACTCCAGCATAGAAAATATTATATATCCAAAGGGAAATAGATATTGTCTTGATGGCAGGTGTGGTGTTGAAGACGCCCCTGACTAACAAATCCGAGGTGCTGTAGGAAGGTTTGTTAGTGACGCCTTGGCGCCGCAGCCAAAACCAGGGATGCTTGCAACGGCAGATTACCGAGACGCCAGCTCAAAATCAGATGCACTCATTCATTCTCATCAGGCACAAATGACAGTCCTGACACCGTCGGATCAAATTAGACACCGCCGCCTCAGCCTTCACAGGCTGGCCTAACCCGCCCCTGACCGTTGCGCCGACCATGACTCGCCCTAGTCTCCTCCTCCATACTCTTGGTTGACGGTCTCGTCCGAACGCATCAAGCTTTTTGAGGCACTAAAGAGAACTCTGGGGACTAAGGAGGACCGCCGTCTGGTGGCCATAGACTGGATCTACGCTGATCCGTTGGGCTAGACACGACTTAGGACGTTGATCAGGACGCACAGATCTCCCTTCCTGGCGATTGTTCCTGAGTTCCGAAAGGTATGATTGGTGCATGTCCGTAGCTCTGTCTAGTCTGAGGCACCGTCTTGTACGCCGTCCGTCTTTGGCCTTGATACTTAGTACGAGGCGAACGAGTTCCTAGTATTGTCATAGTGAAGACGTGGCCGTGGCTGAGGATAACCACGCAGGGGTCTCGGGACTTGCACCGGGTGGCAGTATAGTTTTGTTGTGCCGAGAAATGAGGCCGTAGTATTGCGTTCTTGACTCAACCCGAGGGTGAAGAACTGCTATACAAAGACAGCATTTCCCTCGGCGGCGGATCCAGTGAATCTACGGTGATGTTTTCCTCGCCGTTCAAAAGTCATTTGTTGTTAGACATTTGGTATTCTACTATTCATTGAAACTGTATGGTGAATCATGGCTCGATCACTGGCTGCCGACTGCTATGCGTGTGTGGCCATCACATTTACACTGGCGACGGTGTTCACAGCCTTTCGCTTCTGGGCACGGCGAATGACAAAGATTCAACTGTGGTGGGATGATTGGTTTGCTCTTCTAGCCTGGGTACAATATCCACATTCTATGCATTTGTCGAGATCTTTGCTGACCTTGTGTCCCTATCAACAGCTCACTGGTGCTGCCTGGTCTGCCGTCATTCTCGTTTGTAAGTACTTTATATACCTCAGTACGACAGTTCGAATCCTTATCAGACAATCGTAGGGACAAGTACTGCCGGCCTAGGCCAGATGCTCGACACTCTGCCCATCGACGCCGACGAAGCCATCAGACGATCCCTCATCTACACTTTCAACGCCGAGCTCTTCTACGCATTCTCCCTAGTCTGCTCGAAATACGCCATTCTAGGCCTCTACTGGCGTCTCTTCAAAACATCCCCTATCCGCCTCCCGATCCAGATTCTTTTCGTTGCCTCGACAATATGGATCATCATTCGGACCTTCATGACCGTCTTCCACTGTGTGCCAACGCAAGCATTCTGGGATCTGACGATTGAGGACAAGGTCTGCAACATTGACAATTCGAAGTTCTTCTTTGGCACGACTATGACGCATTTGCTGCTTGATGTGGCGATTTTGGTTCTGCCTGTTGTTCAGGTTCGCAGCTTGAAGCTACGTAAGGCGCAGAAGTTTGGTGTCATTGGACTGTTCATGTTTGGTGTAGTGTAAGCCACGATTCTCCGTTGCTCTACGGATAAACCTGAGGAAACCTGCTAATACTTGTCTTCGAAGGGTCTGTGTGGCGGCCATTGTCCTTATCATTTCCTCTACGACGTTCAAGACGGACTCACCGGAGATGCCTTATGATATCAGCGCCATCATGATCCCGGCAACAGTCGAGGTCAATCTCGCCATCGTATCCGGTACGTCGTCACTCGCCACTATCTCATCCAGGCCATTCTGAACCAGGCCACTCCTACCATGCCACTCCATACCTTATTCTCACTCGACTAACCTTGCCTCCCTGCACTCAGCTTGCCTGCCGATGATGCGCCCCATCGTACAAAGGTTCATGCACGGCTCCCCATTCGGCTCCGAGAACCCCAGCAGCAGCGGTGGCGGCGGCACCAGAGTCGGCGGAAGTACAAGTACCGGAGTCAAACTACGCACCTTGACCACGACCAACAAGGCCATCGAGCTCGACGACGACAACAGCTCGACGCAGAATTTCGCCGACAGGAACTACGCAAGCCACAACTGGGCCGATGCGGAGACGGGCAGTTCTGGATCCGCGGAGGAGGGCCGAAGGGATAGTGACGGCGTTGCCGGGGGCGACTTTGGGGTCGAGACGCTGCAGCAGAGATCTCAATCACAGCATGGGGTCAGGACGGGGGTGAGGACGATGGTTTCGAGGGCGGATGGGGCGGATCAGATGCCTCCAGACCGTGGGATTCATATCAAGAACGAAATGAGCGTGTCGTATGAGAATGCCTAGGTTGAGTCTAGCCTCCGACAGTCCGACGGCAATGACGTTAAGGTTCTTTGTATCATTACTCTGCCGCAGGACTCAAAATACACAATATTTTGGAGTTTATCTGGTCTTAGTTGTCTTTCACTTCTGTCCTCGGCGGTTCACGATGCCATTTATCTTTGATCACAAGTTGAATCGCTTTCAATCAGTTTGTCTCAATCATTTTATTGTGTAAATTGATTCCTTGGCAAATGATGTGCCGTGCCGTGCAACCAACAGCAGCAGATCCAATCACATGAGCAAGTCTACTGTGCAGCTTCATGTCGGTACCATAGGCCGCTGATCCTTGGCGATGCTTGGGTTTAGGAGACCCCGGAGATCAGGAAGATTTCTGGAACGATAGGGCAGACTGTTCGCAATTGTGACAGTTGTCCCGAACTCTTGTCTTTCAGCTCCTTTCATCCCGACTTTTGGTTGGGTAAGAACTCTACTCGGAAGCAATCCGGTTATTCGACAACTCAACCAACCAACCAACCCCCTTGTCGACTCTATATTAGCCTAGAATACAACCACAGAAAAAACTCACAACGCACATGTATTCCGCCGTGTGGTTACAACGGGCCACTTTCCAATTCATATATTAAAAACCACTTTACCGCGCGGGGTCTGGATTCCTGCGGCAACGACACGAAACTTTGGTTCCTTCCAGGGTTCTTGCGCTTCCGTTGACCTGAAAAAGGGAGCGAGTCCAAGACACTATAAGCTGTGGCAAAGACTCCTTCCGCCGAACGTAACGTGGGAAGATTGAGGTAAAGGGTCGAGAACTTGGTGGCGTTGGGAAATCCTTAATATGACGAAGGCCTCGAAGCGCCATGTAATTACAGGTTCCGAACTGGATACAGTTTTGTTCGGACGGGATTGAGTCTTGGGAACGGGGTGATTTGTATAAGAAGAGTCGAAGTCTCTTGTCCTATATGTAGTTTCGGCTCTGCAGATCTCTTCATAACATACACTCAATTGCCGCATATCACTTCTATTCTTATCCTCTCAAACTATAACGACTGTACTATCACATCTACCCGACACTCGTCATCAATTCAAGACCTCAGCTCAACATGAAGCTTTATCAGCCCTTCCTGTCAGGTCTACTGTGGACATCCTTCGCAGTGGCCTCACCCATGCCCCAGACAGACGATAACGAGGGTAAGCCATCACTTCTCACATTTCAGTTACCCGCTTGACACTGCGCTATTGATGACTGACACCTGACGATGAAAACAGTCTCAGCCGTCAACCCCTGCACAACAAAGCCCCTCAAGGTCAACCTGCAGGAGATTCGCGGCGCACACACTCACGAACAAGTGAGCGTGTCGTCATATAAGAGCTGCTGCGAGGCATGCTACAAGAGGAAGGGCTGCGCTCTCTTCACTTTCGTGGGCGAGGACGATAACTACTGCCGTCTGACGTACGGCTGGGCCCCTGCTACTGGGACGACGGCGAACCAGTGCTCCGCGAAGATCACGACGGCGTATGAAAGCACGGACGGCTCTGACGGACGGTGGTGGAATATGGGTGCCGGGCCGTGCGGATCGGCGCAGACTTGCAGCGGGAGCTGCTTGGGCTAAGAGACCGGACGACGGGCTCGTTCTGATGATGATGCGCTTGCTTTGATCTGTATTCGTGTCTTGAAAAGTGCTTGGAGTTATCAGTTGCTGTCAAACATACCTGCTGTTTCTATATATGTCTGACCATTGATTCCAAGGCCTCTGCTTTGCGCCCGCGTATCTGATACCCTTGTCCGTATACATGGTTTTACATGGCGCTGACTCGTGGGCTCATGCAAGTATGGGCAGATAAACGACGAACTATACGGCGCCCTGCTAAGCCATATCCAGCAAATTAAGCACCGGCCAAGTTCCGTCGTATACGGGCAGCGCAGCACGTGAATTGTCCCGTGGTGTCTGTCAGGTATGATTGCCAATATAACATGTCGAGATGCGAACTGTCGATATGACATGTCACGTACAGTAACAACGGACGAACGGCAGATGAGCTGACTTTGAGCAGGTAGCTCGTCCGTCAATGTCGCAACGGCTGTCAATGTGCCAATTGTCAAAGACACGCAAGACCAGCTTGTTCCGTGTTAGCGTTGCATCTCGGAATGAGCTTGACACGGCGCTACGTGTGGATGGCAGGTTCAGTTCAATGACTCCACGTCATAGCGTCGGCAGGTAATCTGTCCGACAGGTGTGCCTCCACGACGAGCTGCGAGAAAGAGTTTGCGGGTGGAGTTGGTGAGCAGAGCTAAGCTTAAGAACGAAGAGCAGCTCCGAGGATCCATGGAGAGTATCGTGATCGGGGTCGACGATCTTCAATGACTTTGATCAGGAAGAAGAAAAGAGAAGAGATTGTCGACAACGACCCGCCCGTTCGGACGCGATCCGATTCATGCACGCACCGTTGCCAATTTCGTGTGATTTCAGTCAGACAGCATGTCGGTTCTGGCACGACACCCTCTTCCTTCTCCCTCTTCAGGACAAATCCTGCCAGAACAGGTCGACAGGAAGCAAACCATGGGTCAAAGTGTCACGCTCGGACCCCTTCAATCTACTCCGACTGTGGGGACGAGGAAGGATGATCCAGGTACGCGGAATGCTTGGGACTGGTGGAATGCAAGAAAGGACCCTATCCCCGGCAATTGGCTGTCGAAACAAGAACAAGCGAGCAAGCCAAGACCATGGTTGCGCATATTTCGCGAGGAATCGTCCCAGGATGAGCCCTGTCAGGCAACTTGGTCGTACAGACTCCAGTTTATTTCGGAATGGCCCATCTCCATTCTCTCAGCTCCATTCTGCAGGGACCTGGATCCTAAAGTCATCTCGATCACGCTGCCTCTCATCGATCGGCCTTGCATATCGGCCCACCGGAACCACTCGTCCCAGCATCGGAATCAACTTGAACTCCATCCATGCATCCAATTCGATGGGAAGAGGGCACGTATCCCGGGTCTTGCGTCTGCTAGTTGCACTTAGACTCGGAGCTTGAGCTGGCCCCGGGGTTGCGTCCCACTTGGTGCTCGATAATGTCTTAGTCTGCGGCCGATTGACTTTGAGGACTGCTCTGTGTTGTGTTCTCCATGCTCGACATCGGCAATCAACCATGTCATTGCATCTCACTCGGCGGTAGCGTGGTGGTGTTGTTGCAGGTGAGAGAGCTGAATCAGTGGTAGCAGGTACGATTGCTGAGACCCTGGCTGCTGCCTGGGCTTGGTGGTCCGTCCCACGCGAGATGGATGCCCTGGGCTCTCCTCCACTACACTGCACCGCTCAACACTGATCGATGATTAAAAGACCCAGTTGGCGCAATCGCGCGGCCCATCATCATGGATCGTCGGCTGCATC